>OZ035881.1:105649981-105904000 GCA_964034835.1 Muscina levida
TTCCCTACTTCTACTCAAACCATGGCATTAGATTGGGGATTGTGTTTGGGAGATAAACATACATATGAGATGAAAATCAGTTGGTTATAATGAAAACAAGCTTTTTCGGATATTGACATTTATGCATGTCAAAGGGGGGAGAAGGGTAAGTAAACAAAAACTCAGGCCGACTAAATTGTAGTTAATAGGATATTAGATAGAGAAAGACTTATGCATACATACTTAACAAATGTAAGGCTTGTGTAATTTGATATGGGCGTGTAAAGCAGTAAAAGGTAATTCGAGTAGTGTAGGGTTTAATTGTTATACTCTTATCCAAAGGATAAGTATAATTTTAATACGAAAAAATACGGAGTTCGAGATTCGCAGACAAAGTTTAGTTTCTTGCAACGAGTCGAGGTCGGAATTAGAATCGATTTCCTAGTTCTCAACTTTACATGTTATTCATATAAAGAAATTGTAATTTAACTAATTTGTTGGTGTAATTTTAAGCATAACCTAAAACTTCGTTAAAATCAGTACATAAATTTCCGTCAGACAAAATTAATACCATTACCTAATATAAGATACTAGCTGACCCGGCAAACGTTGTTCTGCCATACAACTTCTGACGCGGCGATCTTCGTCTCGCTCCAAGTTTACGCGTTCATATAAACTCCAGAGTAATATTAAAACACATAAAGTTCAAATTTTAATGTGACTTATTTGAATTTAATCGAAATCAGTGAAAGGCCGCTCTTCACAACAAAATAAACAATGTTTTTCGCTAAAACAAACAACGAAGACAGTTTGCTAACACGCGAAAAACTGAGAAATTCGGGATTGATCCCACAAATTTCCAAATCGCTAGAATTGTAAGGGAAAATCGGTTGGAATAATAGAAATTCGAGGGATAAGGACTTCCTCTCCTTTGAAAAAATTTGACGGGAACGTCATCAATCCAGTTGAAACATCAACAGAAATTTGGCCATTACAAAGCGCCAGTAGATATTTTGAAAAGGTGATTAACATGCATGTGATCAAATGGATACCTTAATTCTAAACCAAGGTATGTGTAATATGACAATTTTACAGAAAACGCCTTTAAAGTTTGTGAGTACATCATATAGATTGCACTTATATGTTAAGTTAAAATATCCTAAATCTACTAAATCATATATTCGAAAACCGAATTGTTGGAAAAAGGTATTTTTCGAATAAACCGGAAACAGGTTTTCTGAAAAATTCAAGTATAATTGTATCCAATGCAGAAAATTTGTTCGATCGCCGAATCACCAACGAAATAGATCTGAAGGAACTTATGATCTTCCTTTGGTAGTGGTAACAAAGAGCCAGCTCGATGATGTATTTGCCCTTGAATCTGAATGTGTAGAAGCAATTTCGAGCAAAATGGGAGGAATGTTTATGCGACCTATTTTAAAAAAGTAAAAAAAATATTTTTAACTAAGCTAGGGGTTTACTCAGCTCCAGTAATACTATATGAACTGCATAACTACGTTCGTGCGTTTTTTTCACTGTTCCACTGTGTAATGAGACGCCATTACCTTTTAACTCGGATTGTTGCCGGGTTGATCCAATGAGGATGAGTCAAAACGGCAATTTCACCTTGCCATCAGCGCAGCATTATCCGGGAGTTTCCGATTGTAACTTCAATGCATTGCAATGCTGGCATACGACAGACAATGTACCGATATCAACGCAGCGAAGATCTTTGTAGGCGATGGTGGAATCATATTAAAAGGTCTATATTAACGACTGATCTTCTTCTAGTAATATTTTGTTAAATTTGAGGTGGTGATTGTGCAGCGCGAAACTGTGCAATATGGGCACATCTCCATTCATTTTTTTGGTACGTTACTTTTGCGTTTTTTTGGTTTTTTTGGTACGTTACTTTTGCGTTTGATTATTACAGACGTTCTGACTAATTATAGCACGACGCGTACGTCGTCCAAAGTTTGATTGTCTAATAGGATGCATTAGTCTAGTAAATAACCCACCCTAAAAACAACGATGTCCTATTGGAAAAATCAAAGGGCAATATTTACGACTGATCTTCTTCTAGTAACATTTTGTTAAATTTGAGGTGGTGATTGTGCAGCGCGAAACTGTGCAATATGGGCACGTCTCCAATCATTTTTTTGGTACGTTACTTTTGCGTTTGATTATTACGGACGTTCTGACTAATTATTGCACGACGCGTCCGTCGTCCAAAGTTCGATTGTCTAATAGGAGGCATTAGTCTAGTAAATAACTTTCCCTAAAAACAACCATGTCCTATTGGAAAAATCCAAATTTTTCGAGTTTTTCGGAGTTTTCCACCAAGAATTTGTCAATTTTACCATTCGGAAAGTCATGTCGGAATAATTATCTAAAATTTTTCGCAGTTACATCGTCCAAAACTATCAAATCATACGACAAAAATCTAAATTTCGATGAAAAAAAATTAAAAATTTTCGAATTTTTCCGGAATTTTCCGAATATTTCAACAACATTTTTCTATTTTTCCATTCGAAAAGTCATTGCACACAAAATTTCGGTTATTCCAATTTCCCGTATTTTCCCAAAATTTTCTCCCTCCTGGCAATTGCGAAAAACTAAAAAAAAATTTCAGCAAAATCGGTCCAGCCGTTCTCAATTGATAAATGACTATATGAATTACTATTACACAATTTTTATATATATAGATATTATATATCTCGTTAAATTTTCAAATCTTTCGAAAACTGCAAAATTTCGTCGATAAAAAATCTAATTTATTGCGCTTTTCCGAAGTTTTCCGAGGTTTTTGCTAATAATTATCTATTTTTGCATTCGAAAAGCCATTTCGTAACAATTGCACTCAAATTTCCAGGCTTTTCCTAAAGATTTTTCCAAAATTTTGTGGCATAAAAAATTCCTGCCAATTACGAACAATTGAAAAAAATAATAGAGTACACTGGGCCAACGTTCTCTCTTGATAAATTACTATACATTTTTCACACTATTTTTATATTTATACATTTCACAATAATCCAAAATTTTTCAGCAACACAACGAAATTTGCACCTTTACGTCGTCTGAAATCGTCAAATCAAGCGTTACAATGGTAGATTTTGTCGAAGGCATGCAAATCTTTAGATTTTTTTCTTGAATTTTCCGAGTTTTCCGCCAAGGATTTTTTTCTATTTTTCCATTCGAAAAGTCATAATTGTTCGAAATTGTTCACATTTTAATTTTTTTGGCATTTTCCATAATTTTCCAACTAAAATTTTCTATTTTTCCATTCGAAAACCGACAAAAATTTAATTTGCGATTTACCTCAAATCAGGCGATGAAATGCAAAATATTGCCAAAAAAATCAAATTTTTCGATTTTTTCGGAATTTTCCGAGTTTTTCACCGAGAATTTATCTCTTTTTCCATTCGGAAAGTAATTTCGGAATAATTATCCGAAATTTTTCGCAAGTTACATCGTTCAAAACTCACATCGTACGACAAAAAGCAAAATTTCGTCGAAAAAAAGTATTAAATTTTTTCGAATTTTTCCGGAATTTTCCGACTTTTCCAACAAAATTTTTTATTTTTCCATTCAAAAAATCATTCGTAACAATTGCACACAAAATTCCATACAAAAAAACAATTTTCGGTTTTTCCAATTTTTCGGCTTTTCCGGAGAATTTTCCCAAAATTTTCTTTTACATAAACCTTCTCCTGGCAATTACGAACAACTGAAAAAAAATTTCATCAAAATCGGTCCAGCCGTTCTCAATTGATGAATTACTATACATTTTTGCCACCATTTTTATATATATAGATTGTTGTAGTCTTGTGTTATTGAAATTATTTAACTTTTAATTAAAAATCCTAATGTCTTACACAGTACAACACTTGATTTTGGGATTCAATTCTAAGAACTGCACGTAAAAGTAGCCCCAAAAAGAAGAAGTTCTGCATCATTCGTTTTGTCCAGTTACATGCCATTATTATTTTATATCGATTTATAGTTAGTAAGTATCGTATAGGGAATTTGTCATGTTTTAGGCATTGTTGTTATATTGTTGTATGGTGGCGTATGATTATCATAAGTTAGATTCCATGTAAATCAAACGCCACGGAGCACAACTGTTTTATTGTAACAAAATAAATCCAGTTCAAAATCATTTGATAAATGGAAAAGTGAAACTGTTGCTTATGTAGGGAAACGTTATATGAACAAATTAAAGGAATTGAATTCTTAATTTTTTTAAATTTGTTTCAGCTAAATTGTGGAGCGTAAACGGTTGTAGATAGGAATTTCGTTCAGTTATTTATATGAGAGGTATCAGAAGGGGGGGTGTCAAAAAGTAAGTAATTCTGAGGATTTGTCTCTTATTACAAGATAATTAAACCGACCAAATTCAAATATCTTCCAGTTATCGGTTTAGAAATAATGAAAGAGATATTCATATAGGTTATTTTGTATGTGAGGTACCAAAACGGGTCAACAGATATAGTCTTATTTAGTCCTGAGTCAAATATTTATAGGTATACATTTTACGCAAAATTTTACAGAATTCAGTGTACTTACAAAAAAGATATGTATGTAAACTATGAGGGCGAATTAGGTCATTTGTATGGGAGTTACCAGAAGGGATGTGTCAGTTAAATAGGTTTTCATAGGTTTTCCCTCTTATCACACGATAAATTCATTGGCTAACTACTTTTAGCTAAAAGTGGATGACAGCTAAAGCAGCGGAAAACATAAGGGATCTGTCAAGTGGTAATAAAACATTGTTGGTAATACTTACATTGATATATAAGATGCATTACATAACGTCTCGGAGTAAACTTTATCCTAGTTACTCAACTGAGTTTCAGGGCACAGTGATATATTTGGAATCGAAAAGGCGAATTATCTGGTCAGTACATACACTGTTACGCGACTGTTACGTAAAGCTTATTTCCAGTAGATTTTTGTCGGATCTATGAAGATGAGCAAGAAACAAAAACGTACCGACACTTCACTAGACAGTACCAGGAAAAGGTTACCGTACACTTTGGAATATAAAGTACATTCGGATGGAGATCTTAAAGTGTGATATATCGTCGTTTTTGTCTCAAGTAGGTCAATGTTTTTGCCTTAAAAGTCACTTGCTTAAATTTTTCTGTTTTAGTATTTATTCACCAGATCTTAGTATCTTACGTCAGAAAATTAAAGCTTCCAAATAATCATTAAACTTATGTTAAGGAAGTGTTTAAATCACACCATCCTGATCATTTTAAAAAATGTTTATGGTATCATATAATTGTGTCTATCATGACTCCGTCATAAATAATAAAAATAAGTCAGAATGGAAACGAAGGGACGAGTATTGATGTCAAGCAACTGCTACTATATACTATGCGAGCGATTATTTTTACTATACACTAATACAACCTTTTGCCGGTTTCTTCAAAAATGCCAATTTCGAATACTCGATTTAACCGGATTTTGATATCGGTTAACTGGTTTTTCAAAGTATTTTCAGAGAACATTGCTAGGTTAATTCCAGACAAATAGGCATGAGACGTTTTTTATGCTCTTTGGGCAAATTTCAAAGGATGCCTCATTGAAATTTTATTATGCAATACGAAAATTTGTTTGAGAAATGCAGCAATATGAATGTTTCCTCCTATATTTAAATGGGTGGGATTCCGTCCATATTAATATTATAAAACGTTCAGTTGTAGTTATCTCCTAAATTAAGCATTCAATCGCGAAAAGGGTTTAGTTTGTGATTAAGTTACCATAGTTGTAAAATCACTAAGGTATAGTTGAACTGGAAAGCCATCGATATTGATATGAAACCTTTTAGTGCATTTATCTCCTAAACTAAGTGTCCGATCTCAAAAATATAGTTGGGAATAACACCAGAATATATTTGGGATATCACCTTGAAATAGATTGAGATCTTACCATAAAATGGGTGGGATACCGTCAATATTAATATGAAAAACTTTAAGTGAATTATCTCCTTCACTTAGAGCCCAAATGGTAAAAGGAAGGTAGAAGAAGGTTTAAAATCCTTAATACCTTAATACCTTAATTCTAAACCAAGCGTAAAATGTAAGTGTTAAGTTTTTTTTGTACGTAATATAGATTCCACTTATATGATAAGTTCTTATTTTCTTTAAACATCTTTTTAGATGAACTGATGAACTGAAAACTGAATTCAAAACTTATAATTAATTGAAAGCATGCTATGTTGACTTATCGTACTTTTACAATTAAGGTATCGATATTCATATATTTTCATAATTAACTAGCGGACCCGGCGAACTTTGTCTCGCCCAATTTAATGCCTTCAGATAAACTCAGTAGAGAAAGTGATATGATAAACCATGTTTTCGATTAGTTTTTCGCCGCAAAATCACACAACGAAGGCGGTTCTTCAAAACGTGAAAAGGCAACGTACAGCTGACCGTACGAAAAACAGGAAAATTCGAGTTTAATCCCACATACTTCCAACGATTGGCCTTGCGATTTATTAATTGTCATTGCCAAATCCTACCGAATGGAGAAGGACTTCCTCTTCTTTGAATTCGCCCTTGATGATCAGTTTCTTGACGGACAACCGCATACCGTTGCACAATTTCGGTTGATTCAGATTCCGCACCTTCATATGTAAATTATGCGGCACATCAAGCGAGTTGCAAAATTCCATCGCATTGTAACTATCGACGTCTCTATTCTTTGCTGCTAGTATTGCCCAATCATTAATCCAATCAAGTTTTTATAATTTTGTGCAATGCCGTGGAACACTTTAGTGATGAGTTCTTATTCGACGATGTGCACCTGCAAAAATTTGCAGGGAACGATATCAATTCAGTCGAAACATCAATACGAATTTGGCCATTGTCATTGCCAGCAGTTGTTTCGAGAATTCAAGAAAAGCAGGGAAATTCGAGATTTATTCGCGATTTATTGATTGCCATTGCCAAAGACAATTGAATCGGAAATTGGAATGGATGAACAGTTGGAACAATCGGCATTCGTGACATAAAGACTTTCTTTTCTTTGAATTTGCCCTTGATGATCGTGGGTTATATCACTGTGTATCAGTTTCTTGTCGGACAACCGCGTACCGTTGCACAATTTCTGTTGATTCAGATTCCGCAATATGATTATGATCGATCCTACCTTCATCTGTAAATTATGCAGCACATCAAGCGAGTTGAAAAATTTGTTCGGATTGTTGGTCGATCCATCCTCGTCGGTTACGCTGCAAACAGATTTGTACGAATGCAGTTTATTATTTGGTTAAATTCTCCAACCAACATTTATCCGAGATTTTCCACCTTAACATAGTTCAAAATCAGCTATTCATGCGAAAACTGCAAAATGTCGTCGATAAATTTCGTCGCGTTTTTCCGAAATTTTCCGAGTTTTTCCCTAAGAATTTTCTATTTTTTCATTCGAAATGCCTTTCCGTAACAATTGCACGCAAAATTACATGCAAAAAAACAATTTTAGATTTTTCCAATGTATCAACTTTTCCGAAGGATTTTTTAACAATTTTTCAACAAAAATTTTCTAATTTTCTTTTCGAAAAGCCACTACGGAACAATTGCACACAAAATTTTATACAATGCGTTTTTCATCAAATCAAGCGATACAATGCAAAATTTTACCGAAAAATTCAAATTTTTCGAGTTTTTCCGGAATGTTCCGAGTTTTTCACCGATAATTTTTCTATTTTTCCATTCGGAAAGTCATTTCAAAATAATTATCTGAAATTTTTCAGAGTTACATCGTCAAAAATTATCAAATCATGCGATAATATGAAAAATTTCATCGAAAAAAAAAAACAAAAAATTTCGAATTTTTCCGGAATTTTCTAAAAAAATATTTTGTTGTTTTTCCATTCGAAAATCCATTCGTAAGAATTGCACACAAATTCCATACAAAAAAGAAATTTTCGATTTTTCTAATTTTCCGACTTTTCCTGAGGATTATATTATTTTACAAATTCCGAAAAACCGTACGAAACCGGTTAACCCAGCCTTCTATTTTATCATGTTTTCGAAAACAGAATTGTTGAAAAAAAAAATAATTTCACGAATAAACCGGAAACCAAGTTTCAAAAAAAAGTAAGTATTTTAACACTTAGTAATGATACAAGCTGGTCAATTCTAACTAGGAGTCTTCGAGAGAAAAATTCTCTGAAATATTAGGACCCATCGTTGTTAACAGCAACTGTCGTCGACCTATGAGTGTTGAATTGTAAAACGACATAGTCTTAGTAGACCGATGGCGAAGGCAATAAATTTGAGGGTCGGCGGAGGATAGGGCGACAAAAAATTCGTTGGGTAAGGAGCTGTTATCCAAACTTGGTCTGACGAACAACTTATGCTTGGAGAATTTTCACATTTTGTTACGATCATTACCAATTACATCAGAGATAGAAGCATCATTACAGTGTAACAAACGAAATAAAATAATTGAATTGAAATTGACGTCGGAGTCACAAGTGTTCAATATGCGAAATATGGACTTTGATTGACCATTAGCATCATCGCAAGTTATATGGGAAAAAATTTTAAGAAATTAGCCCCCTAAAAATTATAAGACTTTGCTAATTTTGGGATAGCCAAATTTCACCACGATTGGAGTATTTTAAGAACGACTAGTCCAATTTTGCTGAAATAAAAATCAGAAACTTAAAAATCAGACCGACAAAAGTTCAAAACCGATTTTTTCGGTCACCCTATTAAGCATGAATAGCAATATGTGCCTTGTTTCGATCGGTCATCAAATAACGCTACAGTATAGTAAATACTATTTCTGTATGTACAAGGGTGTAGGCTTTAAAAAAAATGTGGGGTCCTTAAATGGTTTTCAAATGGTTTTTAGATAAACTACAAAACTGAGGGTTAAATACAATATTTGTTTTTTCCACTCCATATAATACATATGTCTGTCGGAGATAACTGCGAGGATGTTGGTTTTCTGGGCGGAAAATAGAAATTTACCGTTTTCCGATAAAGTTCATATTATAAATATTGAAATCCTACCACGTTTCTTGCATTTCTGGGGGTTTTCCCTTTATATGTTGTACTCCTTCGAATTTTTATATTTTCATGTTTGGTTAAAGGTGTTCAATAGACCGGGTCGGTCCCCATACAAAATTTTTTTTTCTCCAAAGTCGAGGGCAAATATTAAAGATCACCTCGAGACAACTTCAAAAAAAAAAATTTTTTTCCTCCCCCACCCCCGGAGATACAACCAAAATCGTTTTTTTATCACTGCTTTTTTGTTTGAGGCTCAATCGTTAAATCAAAGGCATCGGTGTATAGGTCTCGGCGAGTACTACATTTGTCCTATAGATGTCGCTGACATACGACATCATCTTGTAATGATGGCCTCATTTAGAGCAATTTATACCCCTAAAATTTAAAAATATTTTTTTTTTGGAAGTATACAGTTTTATTCAAAAACAAAAAAGTTACATATGAAAAGATGTATTTACACCATCAACATTAATATTTTTTCCTGTTGTTTGTATTATTACAGAAAACTATTGCATACTTCTTAGCGCTGATACAAAATGTTCATAAAAATGATTCTATTCTTTGTAGCTCAAATTGTTGCACAAGTCTTAACAACATCGAAAAAAAAAATAAAAATTTTCTCGAGATAATTCATTTTTAATCTAGTTACCGACGAAATATTATTTTTATTACCAAAAAAACCTCAAAAAGAGCAAAGATATGTATGTAATTACAGCAAATATTGGCGCGACTCAAGGTCCGTTCACTACTTTCTAGTTTGGCAATAATTTTTCATTTTGATTAGTCATTCCAAGCGCTGATTTACTTAAATTTCGCACAAATGTTCAGTGTTGCAAATTGCATGGGAAGAATACAAGTGCATATTAATGTCTATATTTTATTATTAATACTTCCATTTTGCACCAGATATCTTTATAATTTCGTTGCTTGAATATTGGTGACGCTGAATAACTTCATCCGCATGTTTGAAAACACTGTTTGCGCTAAAAAGTATGCAATAACTTGTATTTAATTTTTTTTCCAAGCGCTAAGAAGTATGCAATAGTTTTCTGTAATAATGCAAACAACAGGAAAAAATATTAGTGTTGATGCTGTAAATACATCTTTTCATACGTAACTTTTTTGTTTTTGAATAAAACTGTATACTTCCAAAGCAAAATGTTCTTGGTTTTTAAAGGACTTTAATTCTGAGAATAAATATTTTTGAATTTTAGGGGTAGAAATTGCTCTAAATGAGGCCATCATTACTAGATGATGTCGTATGTCAGCGACATCTATAGGACAAATGTAGTACTCGTCGAGACCTATACACCGATGCCTTTGATTTAACGATTGAGCCACAAACAAAAAAACAGTGATAAAAAAACGATTTTGGCTGTTTTTCCGGGGGGTGGGGGAGGAAAAAAAAATTTTTTTTAAGTTGTCTCGAGGTGATCTTTGATATTTGCCCTCGACTTTGGACATTTTTTTCCGCGACCGGTCTAGTGTTCAATAATTAGAAGTGGCCATTATGTATTTTTATAAAAATGTATAAAAATCAAAGATATTTGCCCAGAAAAGCAAATTTTTTCTTTTTGCATTTAAAACGGTTCAATAAATACTTTGAATTTTACCAGTGCCAATTAATATATTTACCTACCCCCCACTTACTCATCATGCTATCAATTATATGTGATTTTTTAATGTTATTTAAAGCGTCTGCTCTCAATTATTTAAATTGCATTAAATTACACTTAATATTTATTAATTAAGCCTTAAATAAATTACGTATGTGGATTAATTACTCCTACATCGTCGTTGGTTTTTATTACACAAATCTGCGGGTTTTTTCGCATTCACTTTGTGACAGAATGGTTGCCAAATCATTTGGCGTATAATTGTATGAGTGTGTGCAAGTATGTTATTTAGATACGCAATTCTCATGAATATTTACCTCATTTAATTTTTATCGTTCGTTAATCAGCACAAATTTATCTGATTTTTTTTTTTGTATCAAATTTATGTTATGGCTTTTTTTCCTTCTTGGTGTCATCGATAATTAATTAATTAATAGTGTGTGTGTTTAACTAGCCACCCTATCTTTATTGCGGAGGCAAATTAGTGGCAAGAGGGTAGAGAGAATTTAAAACATGCAATTTAAAAATGTTTAATTTGTATACATAGATTAAATTCTTGTTAAAGAGTTTAGTTTTAATTAATTTGACATTTAAAAATGAGATGTAGTAAAGGGTGTTATGATTTTTGATTATATGGAAAGTCAAACTCATTAGAGCCCTGATATAATGCAGAATGTCGAATAGCTTCTCAGGAGAAGAAAACCAAATAGTTGTCAATGTTTAGCAGTGCAATCTCAGAACAGAGAGGAGTCCCTTAGCACCAAGTTGTATTGCCTCTTATTTATGATGCAGATTGTTCCAAATAGTCCTTTAGTAAGTAATAATAAGAAAAAACTCAATATATATATATATGAGATTGGTTTTGTTTGGCTAACAAAAATACTTTGTATATCGGTTTTGGATATCACATTTTTTATCCCACCCTGACACCCATTTCGTAAGCTGTCAATGAAACTTTTCAACTATCACATGAAATCAAATTTCATACAAAAACTCAACCTTCCCCTAGCGGAAGCAGCTTCCAACCCTATGCAATCGTATGAATGTAAGCAAGATTACATTGCTACTCTAAAATAATTGAAAACTCGACAGCTGAATTTAATTTAATTTAATTGAATGGAATACCGGAAGCCTTTCGTATTCATTATAATTTATCATCGTCTTAATGAATGCTATACCCGTAATTGTTAAATTCCAATGCGGCAACAAACACCAGCAGCCATTTGCACTGGTAACCCCTTTCCGATATAATTAGTTCTCTGGCTTCTCAGCAATTATGCCTTATTACGAATAACTTTTCCTAAAGGAAGTAAAATATTAATAATTACTATCATTACTCGTAATTACCGTTCAATTACCCCTTCTCACAACTAACACTCATCGCCCCCATCTCTCTCATCACCCTTATATATCGACTACCAGTGAAAATTCTGCAACGTTAATCTCATTCCACAACTAACTGTTTATGTCCAAACTGTTATCGTACATCAAAAACATTTACATCGCAATTTTTTTATTAGTCATTCCTCACTCCGAATTTTGGATCGTCACGTCACATCATGTCACATTCATATTAACTTAGTTCTATCCGAGAGTATTCATTAAGGATATCCTTGAGATATCCTAGATAATAATTTTCTAGTACTTTGCGTACTTTTTTTTTATTGTTTTAGTTGTTATTGCTGTGTTGCCGTTGTCCTCATAATTATCACCCATTAGATGCTGTGAGAGTGAAATTATTCTATTGTTCAGCTGTCATGGATTCTTTCGTTTGCCATGTTTTAGCCATCATTTTGACTATCAGATATTTAAGGGGGTGGCTGTGATGTGATATTGTTTTTCAAAGTGAATTGTTTGTAACAATTTGGTTTCTTTGCAAAAGGGTGTGGCGTTTACAGGATGATGGGATATGGGAAATATGGGATATTTTAATATTGGCAGGATCCATTCTGCAAGGGAAAAAATAGTATATAAGCCTTTATCAATTGGTTTAGATTAAATGGATTTCAGTCAGCATTACCGCTTAGGTGAACAACTATGTTCGAAGAAAGGACTCCGAAATATTACCCGCTGAAAATTCGTCTACTTTTACTTACGTTAAGTAAATATATGCAGGAAGGAAAGTCTCCTTATGCAAAATTTTTCATAAGTTTCAACAATTGTAAAATTTTTATAATTCCTGCAGATACCTATTATAACAAAAATCCTTTTCAAATCATTTTACAACTCTCATAGTCCTACACTCATAGTCCTTCTCTATACAAATCCACCATCACGTCATTTATAATTTCACCATCTTACCACCTATTTCTATCAGCCTTTTAAAAAACACCCTTTATAATGATTTTTTTTTATATTTTTAATGTCTTAATGGTGATACTTGATGGTTGATTCGGTTGGTTGGTCGTTTGAATGGACCTTTTCTCTAGAGTGGCATGAAGATGAGGACGAATATTTCATGACTACCTCCACATTTAACTGATGTTGGCGGCCAACATTTAGATACTAGTTGGATAATGTGGCCGCCAACATTCATTTATAACGACAAAAGAGGAGAGATCTATGTCAGTTGGATTTCAGCCAAATGATAATTGATGTCATCGTTCTTGTTATGGGCTTAAATAACATTATTTTGTTCAAGACATTGATTGCACTTTAAATGGCATGGACATTGCTTTCTTTTTTTTTGCAGCGGGCGTAATGTCGCTTGCTTTCCCACTAATTGCAGTGAATTTAGAAAAAAAAAACGACAAAACCTAAATTGTCCATTCTCTTATCACTATAAAAAAAAACCATAAATCAGTAATATTTCAAGTGTACTCAAGATAAACGTTCACAAAAGTATTACAGCTCAGTAGTAAAAAACTAATATAGTATTTGACACTTAACGCCTGAACGCCATTAAGTGGCGAATAAAAAACATGCGAAACACAAACATCCTATAGTCATTATGGCCAATCATTAGTGTGACTTGAATGACGACGAATAGTCGTCAGTTAGGCGATAGATACTGTCATCTTCCCCTCTACAAAAAAATTTGGCAAATAAGATAATTTCTTTAATCACAGACTCATTTAGGATGTCTGTCTACAGTTTTTCTGCATTAGCATTTACAGTGTAACACATTCATGGATAGCGGGAGAGTAAGGCGTTAATGTCAATATACTTATTTGGCAAGATATTCATATATGTATGTGTAAGAGTCATAAATGGTTTAGTTGTAGTAAAGAAAAATAAAAATAATGAGTTATGTAATTCAACTGACGTGAATAGACTTTACGGACTGACTTTATATACAGACCTTTATAGCAAATACTGTACGGTAGTTTAATGCTCTAGTCAGCCATACAGATCATAAAAAATTTTCCAGATAATTCAATAAAATATTTATGAGAAATAACTATAAAAATACTTGTCCCTTGTGGGCAATGAAATTCATCGACATATAAACAAAACCGTCCCACAAATACGAGGGTTGCATGGTATTTTTTTTTAATGGAATATTTTTAACAAAACCATAGTATTGAAAGTCAGACATTCTATACAAAAAAATTTGTGACAAAATTAACCAAAATCTGGCTAGAGCTTCAATAGTGTTACATGGGCAACTTATAAGAGCATACTTCCAATGGAATAATTCGTAACACATTAAGGAGCAAAAAAAACCCGAGGTAAAAAAACCACAGAATATCATTAGTACGTGATAGCTTCTCGCGTTGCCGTGAATTAACATGCTTTCTTTTTTAGATTCACAACAAAAGACACCTACTTGATTGTTAACGAATGCGAACACCACTGTTTAAGAAACTTTTGCTAGACTCGACACTATACTGCGATATTGCTGTCGTAGATGACTGGAGCCGGGAGTCGAACCACGGATTTCCCGCATTGTAGTCGCGTGTTCTAATTACTATGCCACGGGCGGTCAATATCATTATGAAATGTGTAAATTATTTTATGCGACACGAAAAAACATCTGAAATAAATAAATTCCACAAGAAAAATTAATGAGTTCCCCAAAGAACGTAAAATATCAAATTATTTTATATTATGTTAAGCTGGGTCGATTAAAAGAGGTTTTGAACATACCTTTAAAAGCAAAACAGAACAGGCACTAAAATTTAAATTTTCCTGAAATCATTTTTTCTCAATACAAAATTAAACACGTTGGGTATATAATTTGAAACTTGCAAATCAAGACGACTATCAACCTTCCCTAGGTTAATACAAAATGAAAAACCTTTATGTTTGGGACAGTCACCCACCTTCAGGTCTTGTTCTGGCTATGAAAACACAAAGAAACAAACGGTACATATTATAAGGACCAGGATTTAAGGAATAGAATGTCCAGACTCTCTACACCGAATGTACTACCCTCTACAAAATAATGTAGAAAGGTGGATTTCTGTGACCGTATGGAAAAAATAGCTAACTCCATTTTTTGAAAACACGAGAGACACACACAAAGTTTTAACCACACTTAGTTTTGTTTACAAATTGGCAATTTCCTGTTTTAAGCTTTTTATATAACTTTTAAATGAGAAACTCTATCAACATTTCGGCTATCAACAGAGTGTAAGCTAATGAAACAGACTTTCTTTTTTTGGTATTATCACTAGGGAAAAATACTAGTTCGGAACTGGTATAATACTAGTTCTCCATAGGGTAGTGAACTAGTTCACCTTTCATACAAGCAACTGTCTCATTTAACACGTAGTTGTCCTAGGACCGGCCGTGGCATAGTGGTTAGAACACGCGACTACCATGCGGGAGATCGCAGGTTCAAACCCGGCTCCAGTCATCTTAAAAGAAAAAAAATAGATAAAATTTTCTTTCATTGTCTGCTCCCCTCGAATGTTGTTGACAGCAACTTCGCTGTATTAAGCGTCGATTCAATCGTCGTGTCTAGTAAGAGCTTCTCAAACAGTGACGTTCGCATTCGTCGATAAACAAGTAGGTGCCGTTAGTTGTGAATCTAAAAATAGAAAGCGTGTTAATTCACAACAACGCGAGAAGCTATCCCATACCTCATTCATGGGGTGCAAAGGGAAATTAAGTTTTTTTTTTTTGTCCTAGGATTGAGGGGAATTGTCTCTTTTGTACTAGAATAGAACTAGTCCAGAAATCCTAGTCGGGCGGTAGTTGATTGTCTCCTTTGAACTAGTTTGGAACTACTTCAAAAAAGGTTAATAAAAACTAGTATAATATTATTCTAGAAAATTTTGAGCTAGTACTGTACTAGTATTTTGAATACGAAGATACGAAAAAAACATAAACGACGTTTAAAATCCATTTTTATGTGGGTGAAAAATACGATATTAAAATTAAATACATACAACAATTGAATATATTTTTTTCATCTAAAAGTCATTTAGAATCATTTGCCTTTTCAAAATATAACTTCTGAAATTATTTCAAAATTCTCCTTTTTTTATTCATCAGCTTATAACGTTTAACTAGTTCAAAATTCGATAGTTTAGGACTAGTTCATTTTAGGATTAGTTCACAATTCCATACTTTTGAACTAGTACGTTTTTGAACTAGTTTGACGATTCCCTACTGGGTACCTAGTTTTTTCATACGCCACAGATTTGTAATGTACCGTGCTTATCAAAATAATTAATCAACTTAAACAAAATTGGATATATACATCGTATGATCTTAAAAAGGACTCAAATCTACAAGGCGATAAATTATAAAAATTGAAATGTATTTGAGTCTTTCTTACTATGCACAGCAGTAGAGTTTCGCGTTTCAATCTAGTGAGTGATTGAATAGCAAACAATTCACATCAGATCGATATACATTGACATCACGTTGACATACCCAGACGAAAGATGAAGACGCCGAGATGAAAGATACATTTTACTAGTGCCTAGCGACAGCGTCAAGGAACATGGTAGTAAGTGGAACCAGATTTCAGGATAACGATATACACTAGTAAACATAAATATGTGGTATGTATTTAAATTAAGCTAGAGAAAGTAAAGCTGCATACTTCAGAGATAGTCATTGCCTATTTTAACCTGCTTTCCTAAATACTACGAAACAACGCCTCCATCCAGTTGATAGTTCCGACTTAAGCGCACCTGAAGGTATCACGCTAATTATCGACGACGGCAATGATTGCCCACCATTAAGTGAAAAGAAGTTAGGAAATCAATATCACAGGTTAAGAATAACAAAGTGCTCTATTAGCAGGTTGCATCGGCAGCAAAGGCGGTGAGCTGATAGCGAGCATATACTAGCTTCTAAGCGCGGTTTGGGTAAACGAGACACCGACACACACATATCATATTTTTGTCATACAGAACCATTAGATACAAAAAGAGCCCCCCAGATAAACAAGCCGACATAATAACGGTAGATGTCTTCAACATACTTATGGAGATAATTATGAGGAAAACAGCAATAAATACGGAGCCACATGCTACTTGTGCATGCCGCTGATATAGACTGAGAGATGGAACTGCAGTACAAAGAAGAATACATCCGCTATGGGTCGGTTAAGGACACTGTTGGTCCCAAGCTAGATTAAGGTTGATGGGACTGAAGCCTTCTCAAATATTAAAAAGAAGACATCCATGTTAAGGACACTGTTGGTCCCAACCAAGATTAATTACAAAGCTCTGTCTCGACAAATAGAAAACCAGGAACATCAGATACTTATTCTATCTGTCTTGATGTATGGTTTACATTCTTAGTTAATGACACAAAACTATTCCTTTCTGGAAGTACTCGATAGGAAATTATTTCGTTAATTATATTGGCCCATAATCGCTAACGCAGAATGTCAAGTCTTATTTCTTATAAGCAGTTTATCGACATTGACGTGGTCAAGCACAGAACAGCGGTTGCACTAGTAGGACATGTCACAGAAAAGGGGGACCAAAACATCGTTGGGAAGACCAAATTACTGTGATCCTTTCAGAGAACAATAGCAGTATTTCGCTGAGAAGTAAATTAGAAACGCATTCTTTTGTCGTGTAGCATGCGTCTTACAGAACATATAAATCGTACCTAGAGACATTGTTCTTCTTAAACTAGCGTAGTTATCATGCTGACCCCGTATATATATTGTGTGGTGTTATTAACCCTTATGTGAGTGACAGGGTACCCGGGTACCCATTTTATTTTCAAGTGAATATATTTAATGGATGTAGATGGTTTACATAGCTCAAACATTTTGACAACTCTTAACTTTTAATTGTTTCTACATTTTAATTGGAGTGGGTTTATTTTATCCCTTTAGAAGAGCGTGGCATATCGATATTCTTTTTACACATTTAAGAGAGTGGCAGGGATACCCGGGTACCCCAAAGTAAAATAAATAAAACTACATGAAAGGAAAAATTTTTTTTTTGTGAAATAATATTTTCTGAAACTTAGTTCTTCGAAAAATGTCCCCATTTTTTAGGAAGATAAAAAAATAAATTTGAACGCTGATAATTAACCCTTATGTGAGTTAAAAAAAAAACACCTTCTCCAGAATGACAGGGGTACCCGGGTACCCACATACAAATTGTATGAAATTTGGATATTTTTCTCATCGTACTGTACGTAAAATCTATATAAAAAAGCCACAAAACATAAAAGCATCGTTTTATATCTATTTTACGTACAGTACAATGAGAAAAATATCCAAATTTTATACAATTTGTATATGGGTACCCGGGTACCCCTGTCACTCTGGAGAAGGTGCTTTTTTTGTCACTCACATAAGGGTTAAACTAGCGTAGTTATCATGCTGACCCCGTATATATATATATATGTATTGTGTGGTGTTATAAAGAAATTGAATTGCGAAGCAAAAATCGGTGACTGATTATAGTTCATTTCTGCTTCTGACCGACTATTGTTGTAATGACTGCAATCCATTACAAATATGTGGCAATCATTTATATTTTATATATATAGACATATTAGCCAAAGATAAGGAACATAATCTAGAGTTATTGCGGAAGGTTAATAAAGCGATAAAATGACTCAAGAATATGACTTAAGAAAGTAGTTAAATATCGTGCTACAGAAGTAGAGGATACAACCAAATGTTGAACATAAAAATATACTCTAAACTTTGTCTTGTTATTTGCAACTGCTGATATAAATGCAATAAAACATAAAGTCGTCTGTTGATAGTTATGCAAAACATATCGAAATCGTGATGGTAATCTCAAATAGCAAATATATCTAAAGGTAATAAAAATTCTATTTTAGCAATTATACTAGTAATACTACTTACAAAATATTTAAATTTTTCTTACCTGTAAAGAGAAGAAAAAACATAAACACAACAGTTAGCAGTTGTTAGAAGCAATAAAGGGTGGTAAAAAAAATTATACACAAAAAGTAATAACCATTAGCATTAATATACCAAACATAACCAGGAACTAACTTAATACAATAGATATGTTATAAATATAGATATACTAAAAAAAAATTTACAACCTATGCGATAATCAACAATATATCCATACTACTACTACATTTTGTTGAAGATCTTTAATGATCACACTAAATATGACATGTTTCTTAAATATTAATGCTATGCCCAGCCTTCCTAAGACACTGACAATCACACCGACATCGTATTACATTTTTTTTTAGACTTCACCCTTGTGTATTACATCCTTATAAAAATAGCATAAGTTTGTCCTGCATGATGATAAGAACTAGCGTTTAACTTGTCTGGATTTGAGTCATGTTAAAGTCATTTATGCTTATTAAAACAGTGGTCTCCTCAACATTCAGAATCGCTGATATGTCTAAAAAAAACTGGCTGCAAATTTAAGCATTGCTGAAGTTGTTAAATTAAATATCTATAATATAAAAATAAGTCGCTGAATGTGTTGCTAAGCGCAAAACTCGAGAACGGTTGGACCGATTTGTCTAAATTTTTTTTTCAGTTATTCGTAATTGCCAGGAGTAGGTTTTTACGAAAGAAAATTTTGGAAAAATCTTTCGGAAAAGCCGGAAAATTGGAAAACCCGAATATTGCTTTTTTGTATGGAATTTTTTGTGCAATTGTTATGAATGATTTTTCGAATGGAAAAAAAAAATTTGTTGGAAAATTCGGAAAATTCCGGAAAAATTCGAAAAATTTTAATACTATTTTTCGACGAAATTTTGCTTTTTGTCGTACTATTTGATAGTTTTGCACGATGTAACTTGCGAAAAATTTCGGATAATTATTTCGAAATGACTTTCCGAATAGAAAAATATATAAATTGTCGGTGGAAAACTCGGAAAAATCCAAAAAAAAACGAAAAATGTGAATTTTTTCGGCAAAATTTTGCATTTCATCGCCTGATTTGAGGTAAATCGAAATTAAATTTTTGTCGGTTTTCGAATGGAAAAATAGAAAATTTATGTTGGAAAATTATGGAAAATACCAAAAAAAAGTTGTTTTTTTCGACAAAATTTTGCATCTTATCGTATGTTTTGGTAATTTTGGGCGATGTAAATGTAAACAATTTCGAACAATTATGACTTTTCGAATGGAAAAATAGAAAAATTCTTGGTGGAAAACTCGGAAAATTCCAGAAAAAAATCGAAAGATTTTAATGCCTTCGACAAAATTAATTCATATAGTAATTCATCAATTGAGAACGGCTGGACCGATTTTGCTGATATTTTTTCAGTTGTTCGCAATTGCCAGGAGAAGGGAAAATCCTCCGGAAAAGCCGGGAAATTGGAATAACCGAAAATTGTTTTTTTTTTATGGAATTTTGTGTGCAATAATTGCGAATGACTTTTCGAATGGAAAAATAGAAAAATTTTGTTTTAAAATTCCGGAAAATTCGATTTTTCGAAAGGACATGGTTGTTTTAACGGAGAGTTATTTACTAGACTAAAGCCTCCTATTAGACAATCAAACTTACGACGGCGTACGCGACGTGCTATAATTAGTCAGAACGTCCGTAATAATCAAACGCAAAAGGAACGGGCCAAAAAAATTTTGGGAGACGTGCCCATATTGCACAGTTTCGCGCTGCACAATCACCACCTCAAATTCGACAAAATGTTACTAGAAGAAGACCAGTCGTAAATATAGACTAGAATCGAGCTGCTTTTGAATACGATTCCACAATCGCCTACAAAGATCTTCGCTGCGTTGATATCGGTTCATAGTCTGTCGTATGCCAGCATTGCAATGCATTGAAGTTACAATCGGAAAATCCCGTCATTCGGAGCCGAAGTTGTTGATCAACCCGGCAACAATCCGAGTTAAAAGGTAATGGCGTCTCATTACACAGTGGAACAGTGAAAAAAACAACGCACGAACATAGTTATGCAGTTCAGATAGTATTACTGGAGCTGAGTAAACCCCTAGCTCAGTGAAAAATATTTTTTTCACTTTTTTAAAATACATAGGTCGCTAAAACATTTTATTTCTTTTCGTTGCTTAAAAAAAGAAACGAAGACATAATATTCAATGATATTAAATATTCTAGGAATATCTTAAGCAAAGTGTAAACTGAGGCAAGGTTTTGCCCACGTTCGAGTGTTTCCGAACAAGTTTGATTTTGTGTCAGTGTTATTATTAAAAACTATTCCTCCCGTTTTGCTCGAAATTGCTTCCACACATTCAGATTCAAGGGCAAATACATCATCGAGCTGCCACTTTGTTACCACCACCAAACGAAGATCATAAGTTCATCCTTCATTTCCCCATTCGATTGGCTTTTGCGATGACAATCAATAAACCGCAAGGCCAATCATTGGAAGTTTGTGGGATCAACCTCGAATTTCTCAGTTTATTTTAGCGCCGAAAAACAAATCGAAAAACAATATTTATCAGACCGCTCTTCACTGATTTCGATTAAATTCAATTAAGTCACATTAAAATTTTAACTATATGTGTTTTAATATTACTCTGGAGCTTATAAGAAGTCGTTAACTTGGAGCGAGACGAAGTTCGCCGAGTCAGAAGTTGTATGGCAGAACAACGTTTGCCGGGTCAGCTAGTCTATAATATAAAAATAAGTCGCTGAATGTGTTGCTAAGCGCAAAACTCGAGAACGGTTGGACCGATTTGGCTCAATTTTTTTTCAGTTATTCGTAATTGCCAGGAGTAGGTTTTTACGAAAGAAAATTTTGGAAAACCCTCCGGAAAAGCCGGGAAATTGGAAAAAACCGAAAATTGCTTTTTTGTATGGAATTTTGTGTGCAATCGTTACAAATAATTTTTCGAATGGAAAAATAAAAAAATTTTGTTGGAAAATTCGGAAAATTCCGGAAAAATTCGATAAATCTATAATATAAAAATAAGTCGCTGAATGTGTTGCTAAGCGCAAAACTCGAGAACGGTTGAACCGATTTGGCTCAATTTTTTTTCAGTTGTTCGTTATTGCCAGGAGTAGGTTTTTACGAAAGAAAATTTTGGAAAACCTTCCGGAAAAGTCGGGAAATTGGAAAAATCGAGAATTGCTTTTTTGTATAGAATTTTGTGTGCAATTGTTACAGAATGGCTTTTTAAATACAAAAATATAAATTTTTTGTTAAAAAATTCGGAAAATTCCGGAAAAGCACAAAATGGGAAAATTTTTTTCGACGGAATTTTGCATTTTATGGAATGAATTAAAAAATTTGGAAGGTGTAACTGTGAATATTTTAATTATTCCAAAATGACTTCGAATGGATAAATAGAAAACTTCTTGGTGAAAAATTCGGAAAATTCCGGAAAAAATTTTACAAAATTTTGCATTGCATCGCTTGATTTGATAAAATTTATTTTAAAAAATTTCGGATAATAGAAAAATTCTTGGTGGAAAACTCGGAAAATTCCGGATGCACTGTGAAAAGTTGGATTCAGTTGGTATCGCTTGATTCAATGATTTCAGTCGACGTAAAGGTGGGAAATTCGTTATGATGCTTGGAAAATTTCGGATTATTGTGAAATTTATTATGTTAAAAGATTACATCTGTTAAGATATCGTCGGTTATTTCAACAGTACTGCATTAACATGTACGTCAAGGGCGAAACGGATTGTTTAAATTTAATTCGTTTCAATTCAAAGCTCGCCAACGTTTGCATTTACTCGAAAACAATACCCATTGGGAGGCAACTGTTTCTGCTCTAGCGAATCAAATTCGTACATTGTTTGCGATCATCGTAGCCACGTATCATCTGCCGAGGACGAGATGACTGACGACATTTTGCACAGAGTTCGCACGACAACATCGAATTTCGATTGAAATTGAGTTCAGATTGAAGACATGTGCGTGCTCATGTGCGGCAGTCTACTGTCGAAATTGGGAATACCAGCGCCAAATCGTTCGATGCACGATGCATTCAATCGCGAATTGCAACGAGATCCAGACTTTGATCGAGATGATCGGACTAAAAGGTTCCGAACAAATGTGGCGCCGCACAGTGGCATTTCTGTGGGAAAAATAGTGTTTTTCAACTATGCAATTTCAAAATTTTAATGATGTGGTTTTGTAAAGAAATATTTGGATAAGAATAGTTCAACAAAGTTTTTTTTGAAAAGTGAAATTTTGTAGTTAAAAAAACTAACAGAAGTCAACGGAAATTTATTCAATGAAATTAGATTAAAATTATTGTCCAAATAAAGTACTTTTTGTGTGTGTACATTTATAGCTATGGCTTTTGTTTTAGTTTTCAGTGAAAATATAGCACATACTCTTTTATACAAAAAAAATTATTGAAATTGGACAAGTAAACTAATTATTATAATTTATCGAATATTATACTAAAAAATATCAACTTTTCACTTTTTGATGGAAAAAAACTTTATGTGCTTTGCCTTGCTTAGCCCTCTAACTATAAAAAAATGAAAGGTCCGAGGGTGTACTTTCAATTAAGAAAAAAAAATTAACCGCCAAATACCGTCCCTTTTAGTAACATCGATTTTAATGCATGCATTTGTGCGATATTTTCGGTGTATTTGAAGGCTAATATCTTTCGCGGAGGGTTGTTGGGGATATTCTCTTCTTTTGTATAAGACTACACATGTTTAACTTTTTAATAAAAATTAGCATTTTTTAACTTATATGAAATTTTCATATGATTCTTGACAGGGAAGGAAAATACCTAAAATCTACAACTTTCAATGGGCGTAAAATCTAAAGTATGCGTGACATCCCCAATATGTTAAATTTTTTTTCATAAGGAGAACTTAATTAGGAATTGTCCCGAATTTCGAGTCCCTAGGTCCAAAAATACAAATTTTGGCAAGTGCAGTTATATGGGAGGTGGGTGTGGCAGTAGGCGGTTTTCCAAGATTTTTTCAAAATTTCTTAATTTAGCCCAGAGAAATGTTTCCGCAAAGTTTCATTGCTGTACGACCACTCCTTCTATTTTTTTCCAAGAAATGTATGGGGCGGTGCCACTGTGCGCCGTTGAATGCAGAGCAAACGAACGTGAACGATTCGCTGATGACGGTTGTTGCCGATGGAATGGGAGGCATTTACTTTCTCGATGCACCCGGTGGGACAGGCAAGACATTGGTCATTTCTTCGATATTGCGTTAGCTGTTGCATCCTATGGTATTGCTCCCACATCGGTCGAACTGCACATTCCGTTTTGAAGCTGCCGATTAATCTTCACACGGTTGACAAGCCAACGTGAAGCGTAATTGTTGCGAGAATGCAAAATCATCATTTGGGATGAATCGGCTACTGAATTTTCAAGACAGCTACTGGAGTTTGGCAATGGTCAAAAGGACATCGATAGCTCTAATGTTATTATTCAAAGTAGAATCGATAGAGAAATGCATTCATAAAAATCCGTTGATAGCGTGACCAACGAGAATGAGGCGACCAAGTATCCGACAGAATTTTTTAACTTCCTAGATGAGCCAGGAATTCATCCGCATAATTTATAGCTAAAGGTGGGATCGATCATAAGCATTTTTCGGAATCTGAATCATCCGAAATTGAGCCACGGTACGTGGTTGTCCATCAAGAAACTGATGATCAATGTGATTAAATCGGCGTTCATCAAGGTCAAATTCAAAGGAGAGGAAGTCCTTACCCACGTATTACTATTATTCTAACCGACCTTCCCATCCAAATTCAAGCGAATTCAACTCCCTATTCGATCAGCTTTTGCGAAGACAATCAATGTCGCAAGGACAATCTTTGGAAGTTTTTGAGATCAATCTCGAATATCCCTGCTTTTCACAAGGTTAGCTGTACGTTGCCTGTTCGCGTGTTGGCACACCGTCTTTATTGTTTTTTTTACGCTGGAAAAAAAATCGAACAACATTTTTTATCAGATCGCTCTTCATTGATTTTGATTAAATTCAAATAAAACACATTAAACACATTGTGTTTTACTTTTACCCTGGAGCTTATATGGAGGCGTTACCCTAGGAGTGACACGAAGTTTGCTGGGTCCGAAATTGAATGGCAGAACAACGTTTGCCGGGTCAATTTTTTTCAGTTATTCGTAATTGCCAGGAGTAGGTTTTTGCGAAAGAAAATTTTGGAAAACCCTCCGGAAAAGCCGGAAAATTGGAAAAACCGAAAATTGCTTTTTTGTATGGAATTTTGTGTGCAATCGTTACAAATAATTTTTCGAATGGAAAAATAAAAAAATTTTGTTGGAAAATTCGGGAAATTCCGGAAAAATTCGATAAATTTTAATAATATTTTTCGACGAAATTTAGCTTTTTGTTGTACGATTTGATAGTTTTGAACGAAGAAACTTGCGAAAAATTTCGGATAATTATTCCGAAATGACTTTCCGAATGGAAAAATAAATAAATTCGCGGTGGAAAACTCGGAAAATTCCAAAAAATCGATAAATTTGCATTTTTCGGCAAAATTTTGCATTTCATCGCCTGATTTGAGGTAAATCGCATATTAAATTTTTGTCGGTTTTCGAATAGAAAAATAGAAAGTTTTAGTTGGAAAATACCAAAAAAAAGTTCTTTTTTTTCGACAAAATGTTGCATCTTATCGTATGTTTTTGTAATTTTTGGCGATGTAAATGTGAACAATTTCGAACAATTATGACTTTTGAAATTGAAAAATAGAAAAATTCTTGGTGGAAAACTCGGAAAATTCCAGAAAAAAATCGAAAGATTTGGATGCCTTCGACGAAATCTTCCATTGTATCGCTTGATTTGATGATTTCAGACGACGTAAAGGTGAAAAATTTGTTGTGTTGCTGAAAAATTTCGGATTATTGTGAAATATAGTGTGAAAAATGTATAGTAATTAATCAAGAAAGAACGTTGTCCCAGTTTGATCTATTTTTTTTTAATTTTTCATAATTGGCAGGAATTTTTTATGCCAAAAAATTTTGGGAAAATCCCTAGGCTTTTCGAATACAAAAATAGAAAATTATTAGCGAAATACTCGGAAAATTCCGGAAAATTTAACGGGATAAATAATTTCTATATATATAACAATGGTGTAATAGTAATTCATATAGTCATTCATCAATTGAGAACGGCTGGGCCGATTTTGCTCAATATTTTATTCAGTTGTTCGTAATTGCCAGGAGAATGTTTATGTGAAAGAAAATTTGGGAAAAATCCTTCGGAAAATAGGGAAACTGGAAAATTGCCTTTTTGTATGGAATTCTTACGGAATGGATTTTCGAATCGAAAAATAGAAAATTTTTGTTGAAAAATTCAAAAAATTACGGAAAAATTAAAAAAATTTAAATTTTTTTTCGACGAAATTTTGCATTTTGGATAATTATTCCGAAACGACTTTTCGAATGGAAAAATAGAAAAATTCTTGGTGGAAAACTCGGAAAATTCCGGAGAAGCTCGAAAAACTTGGATTTTTTCACCGAAATTTTGCATTATATTACTTGATTTGATGAAAATCGCAAATTGAATTTTCGTATAAAATTTTGTAAGCCATTGTTCCGTAGTGGCTTTTCGAATGGAAAAATGTTTGTTGGAAAATTACGGAAAAATTCAATAAAAATTGAATTTTCTTTTTCGACGAAATTTTTTATTTTAATGTATGATTTGATAATTTTGGTCGATGTTAATATGGAAAATTTCGGATAATTATTCAAAAATGACTTTTCGAATGGAAAAATAGATCGTCCTTTCGAATTCAAGCGAATTAAATAAACCATTCGATTGGCTTTTGTGATGACAATCAATAAATCGCAAAGCCAATTGTTGGAAGTTTGTGGGATCAATCTCGAATTCCCCTGCTTTTCGCACGGTCAGCTGTACGTTTCCTGTTTGCGTGTCGGCAAACCATCTTCAATGTTTGTTTTTGCGCCGGAAAACAAATCGAAATACATTGTTTATCAGATCGCTCTTCACTAATTTCGAATGAATTCAAACAAATTACATTAAAATTTTAACTATCTGTATTAATATTACCCTGGAGCTTATATGAAGGCGTTAACTTTGGAGCGAGACAAAGTTCGCAGGGTACGAAGTTGTATGGCAGAACAGCGTTTGCCGGGTCAGCTAGTTTTATATATTTACGTTAATATAAATACACATACCAGCTGTATTTGAGACAAAATTCCATAGAATAATATATTAGTCTGTACTGTTCTTTTTTAAATTTCATTAACATTCTTGTCTATCAACGTCTTTCTGGTATTTTGGCTGTAGACACATCATCATTTATTCAGGTCTAGTAAATTCCTTTATTACTCGTGTCAAATTATTCTTTAAATTATTAACTTCGTTTATTTTAAATTTTCCATTATAATAACATTAAGATTCTTTTACTATTAACAAACATCATATCCCCTTTAAAGCATAACACCCTCCAGACCCTATTTCAACTTCATGCTTTCGCCACAGTTCTTCAACAGTTTTGCAAATATTTATTATTTATACAACAACAACCGCTTATGCTATTACAAATGCTTTGGCCAAAGCATCAACTCACACGAATGAAGATTAATAGCTAACACTTAGTTATGGTTAAGTAAATTTGACTTTGTTTCCTTGTTTTGAATAAAACCACCAAGTTCCTTGAAAGAAACTCAAAAAGTTTTTCACCACAATTACCATCATCATTAGTACTTATTAAAATCTTTATGTTGAAATTGTGTGTAATAAATTTTGTAATTTACTTTAAGTGTAAAGACAGTAAAAGCAAACAAATAGAGACCACAGTGTTAGCAAACATTCGCTATGATTACAACTTTAGCAATAGCTACAAATTCATAAAGCAATCAGCCAAGTAGCTAGCCGCAACTAAGAGCAAACTCAAACAGAAATCGTGTAATTTTCTATATTTCCTTTTCGATTTTATGCAAAAGTTCTATTATCAACATGATTTTCTCGCAAATGAAGAATTGGCTATCACGAATATATGTATAACACGTTACTTTGCTACAGCTATTTGCTTTTATCTGGCTGCAAATGGATATCAGACAAATATTAGCATGACCAAATTAGATAGATTTTCTTATGGCTTTAAACAATTTATCTTCCACCGCATTTATAATCATTACTTTGAATTTAGAATTCACTTTAGAGCCACAAAGGCAACGAACACGTTTACATGTGAGTGCAAATGATGCCACCACATAGTAAACATAGTAAGAAGTTTACACAAATGAAGATCTGACGTGGTATTTGGTAATGTTGTATGTAAGCGCGTGTGTATGTGTGTCTGGGTAAATATGAGTGATGGCAAATGGTTTTAAGCTTGAAAGACTTAGACGGTATTGTGTATTAATGTATGCATGTGGGCATATTAGAGACTGCGATTGTTTGTAAGACGAAAATTACGCAGACAGTGGTCCCTGAGGTGTAAAAATTGAGTACAAATAGAGAAGTGTTTATAAACTAGTAGGGGTTTTCATATTTTCTCAATTTTCATTTATAGAGCAAAACATGCTTTCAAATATGGAAAAACTTGTCCTCGCCAATCTTTCCTAGTCAGCATACTCGAGTAAAGTTTTTGTAAATATCTGTTTTCCTGTGGGAAGTTACTATCCCACTAGCTATTGGTATATTGGCAGAACGAACTTTGTTCATCGCTGAATGATACCAAGGCGCTGAATTGTTCACTTGATCACGTGGTAATCGCTAGAAGGCATGTCTCAAGCGTCATGGTCTATGGTGAGTTCTATGACTACAGCTGCAACACTTGTTCTTGAGTATGTAATGCTATACCCATTTATGTCCTGGTACGATGAGGAATGTCGAGTATTATTTATCTTGGTGCAGACAAGGTTTAGCTGCAGACACAAAAAGCAACTTCAAAGAGAACATCATCAGTGGAGAAATAGAGGGATAGCTTCATTTTAAAAAATACAGGGATAGAATTGAATCCCGAAAATACTAAAATACCTTTACTAATACCATGTACCACTAGACATGTTTACCAAAGCTCGTAATAATTGGTCTCTCTCGTGATTGTTATCAGAAAAAACCTCTCATCCACTGACACGATACGACACTGTCGCGAAAAAACCTTCAAACTTCGTTCTTCTTTGGCTTGGCTCTTCGCGCTCAACCGACGAGAGTTTTTGTTCGTTCGCTCGGCTCATGGGTTTGCTCGAGACCAAATACTTCGTAAAAACTTCTCAAACGGTCTTCTTAGCATGTTTGTATATTGCGCGTGTGGATAGGCAATTATACGCCTTTAGACAGCAACATAAGGCAAATGCAACAATAAAAACCCGTAAGAAGAAAGAAAAGAAGAAAGAACCCGTAAAACATAATTTTTTTAGTATATTCATATTATTACTCAATTTCTAAATTCGGCAGAGTTTTAAATTTGTATGGTAAGTACCAGTAGGGACGTGGCTAGACTTTAATTTTTTTTTTTTTTTGCAAAACTTTATGCTGTTATTAATTAAAAAGATAATGAATCAGGGCACGATAGCCTTGGGTCTATTGATTTTTTAATCGATTTCTATAGTCGGCGGAGTGATTAATTAGCATGTTTCTCCAAAACTTTATTCTGCTTTATCTTTACTCTAAAGTGGGCGGTACCAGATGGGTATTGGAAGTACCAGATGGGGCATGGCTAGACTTCTTGTTTATTCCAAAACTTTATCCTGATATAGCTTTACTCAATATCGAATTTAGGCACGATCGCGTTGGATGTGTTGATATTATTCCTCGATTTCTAAAGTAGGCGGAGTGATACATTTGTATGGGAGGTACAAGAAAGGGCGTGGCTATAATACCAGTATTTGCTCCGAAACTTTATTCTGATGTTGCTTTACTAAATAATTTGTGCATGATCGAGTTGGGTGTATTGACATTATTACTCGATTTGTAATGTGAGCTGAATGATATATTTGTATTGGAGGTACCAAAAGAGGCGTGGCTGTAAAGCTCATTTGCAATACCGTAAGTAGTTTTGGGCAAATATTAACAAGTGGAAAGTTTTAATACGTCTATCGAAAGTTATCGTGCGTACCAGCCGGACAGGCAGATAGATAGACGGAAATGGCTCAAACTACTTGAAAAGTCATAAATCGAATTTGGTTTAGAGAAACCTAGGGTAAAGTGACTCCTTCTATGTGTTACACTTTTCAGTCGTATCAAATTATATATATCCTTTTCCCCGTAGGGCGAAACCCGAGATTGAGAACACGAACGAAACGAACAAGAGGGTTGCTGTTCAGACAGTAAGAGCAGACCGCGCAGTAAAATTTAGTTGAACATATTTTGCGAGCTCTGATGTTTACTGATGCGTCCAAATTGTATATGATATGGTCGGCTACGGCATCTACTCTTCGAAGTAGGGCCTGAGAATACGATGACTTCGGTTGCATTTTCCAAGCAGAAATACTTGCATTTATTCAACACTCCGAGGAGGTATACATAGAGAAATGCCACAGGGATCTCAACCTGTAAATTAAGAGAGATTTTAAACCATAATTTTGCTTAAGAAATTCATGCCCGATGAATGAAATCTCAGTGACTATGTTCTGTGCTCGAATACTACGATCTAAGTGTTTGCACCAACTACTGCGGGATGAACCTTGTCACCATCTTATATAAGAGAATATGTTGTGTATGCCCATCATATCGAACCTGATTTGACCTTATGAGTTTAGCTTTTGTCCTGGTAAATCCACGACCAGCCACATATTCACACTAATACTAATTCTAGAGAATACCCAATAATTCATATTGATTCACATCGTCTTGCTGTGGATTATAATGCTGCATTCGACAGCTTGGTGTGGCAGAAATTTCTTGAAGTCATGGCTTAGTTTGGTATGTTTGGTATGACAATGTATCATGTGAATTTTGCAACATACTTATGGAGCTGATAATAAGGAAAGCTGCACGAAACACGACTGCATTAAAAATAAACGGAAGCCATATGATAATAAAGTGCCCTGGTCATATACATCATTGGTCAAAAACTGAGAAATGTGACTGCAGCCTTCTCAGTTATTCATATGGTAAACGAGGACAAAACAAAGTTGTTACTTTCAAAGAACTTTGTAGACATAGATGCAGTGAGCTGGAGAAGATGCAAATAGAATCGAAGGTCACACCATACTTTACTTAGTTAGGCATATAATTGTTAAATTACGACTGTAAGAAGAAAATGCAACCAATTATGAAAGTAGTTTGAATATCACAATGTTTGTCAAACAAATGTCAAACAAATGTACTCTGCCTTTAAATCTAAATGTCTTTCATTACCAACTAGCTGACCCGGCAAACGTTGTTCTGCCATACAACTTCGTACCCTGCGAACTTTGTCTCGCTCCAAAGTTAACGCCTTCATATAATATTAATACAGATAGTTAAAATTTTAATGTAATTTATTTGAATTTATTCGAAATTAGTGAAGAGCGATGTGATAAACAATGTATTTCGATTTGTTTTCTGGCGCAAAAACAAACATTGAAGACGGTTTGCCGACACGCGAACAGGAAACGTACAGCTGACCGTGCGAAAAGCAGGGGAATTCGAGATTGATCCCACAAACTTCCAACAATTGGCTTTGCGATTTATTGATTGTCATCACAAAAGCCAATCGAATGGTTTATTTAATTTGCTTGAATTCGAAAGGACGATCTATTTTTCCATTCGAAAAGTCATTTTTGAATAATTATCCGAAATTTTCCATATTAACATCGTCCAAAATTATCAAACATCCAATAATCAAACATTAAAATAAAAAATTTCGTCGAAAAAGAAAATTCAATTTTTATTAATTTTTCCGTAATTTTCTAACAAACATTTTTCAATTCGAAAAGCCACTACGGAACAATGGCTTACAAAATTTTATACGAAAATTCAATTTGCGATTTTCATGAAATCAAGTAATATAATGCAAAATTTCGGTGAAAAAATCCAAGTTTTTCGAGCTTTTCCGGAATTTTCCGAGTTTTCCACCAAGAATTTTTCTATTTTTCCATTCGAAAAGTCGTTTCGGAATAATTATCCAAAATGCAAAATTTCGTCGAAAAAAATTTAAATTTTGTTTAATTTTTCTTTAATTTTTTGAATTTTTCAACAAAAATTTTCTACTTTTCGATTCGAACATCCATTCCGTAAGAATTCCATACAAAAAGGCAGTTTTCGAGTTTCCCTATTTTCCGACTTTTCCGAAGGATTTTTCCCAAATTTTCTTTCACATAAACATTTTCATGGCAATTACGAACAACTGAAAAAAATATTGTGCAAAATCGGCCCAGCCGTTCTCAATTGATGAATGACAATATGAATTACTATTACACCATTTTTATATACATATATAGAAATTATTTATGCCGTTAAATTTTCCGGAATTTTCCGAGTATTTCGCTAATAATTTTCTATTTTTGCATTTAAAAAGCCATTTCGTAACAATTGCACACAATTTTCCCGTCGTTTCCTAGGGATTTTCTCAAAATTTTTTGGCATAAAAAATTCCTGCCAATTATGAAAAATTGAAAAAAAATTGAGCAAACTGGGACAACGTTCTTTCTTGATAAATTACTATACATTTTTCACACTATATTTCACAATAATACGAAATTTTTCAGCAACACAACAAATTTGTCACCTTTACGTCGTCTGAAATCATCAAATCAAGCGATACAACGGAAAATTTCGTCGAAGGCATCCAAATCTTTCGAGTTTTTTCTGGAATTTTCCGAGTTTACCACCAAGAATTTTTCTATTTTTCAATTTCAAAAGTTATAATTGTTCGAAATTTTTCACATTTACATCGCCAAAAATTACAAAAACATACGATAAGATGCAACATTTTGTCGAAAAAAAAGAACTTTTTTTTGGTATTTTCCAACTAAAACTTTCTATTTTTCTATTCGAAAACCGACAAAAATTTAATATGCGATTTACCTCAAATCAGGCGATGAAATGCAAAATTTTGCCGAAAAATGCAAATTTATCGATTTTTTGGAATTTTCCGAGTTTTCCACCGCGAATTTATTTATTTTTCCATTCGGAAAGTCATTTCGGAATAATTATTTCGTTCAAAACTATCAAATCGTGCAACAAAAAGCTAAATTTCGTCGAAAAATAGTATTAAAATTTATCAAATTTTTCCTGAATTTTCCGAATTTTCCAACAAAATTTTTTTATTTTTCCATTCGAAAAATTATTTGTAACAATTGCACACAAAATTCCATACAAAAAAGCAATTTTCGGTTTTTCCAATTTTCCGGCTTTTCCAAAATTTTCTTTCGTAAAAACCTACTCCTGGCAATTACAAATAACTGAAAAAAAAATTGAGCCAAATCGGTCCAACCGTTCTCGAGTTTTGCGCTTAGCAACACATTCAGCGACTTATTTTTATATTATAGATTTGCTAAGCCCTCTCTTTACATACCACTGTCAGCACTCTTATGCAGAGACTGTTTGTGCCATCACTTTAACCGTTTGTGGCATCGTTCGGCCTCTGATGTGTATTAACGAAACATGCATTAGACTTTAATAAGCATTTTCAATTTTCCAAATTCCATGGCAATGGATTCGTTGCTACTATTGCCTTAATTACTGAGATTGCTTGGCTGCTGTTGTTGTTGCACTTACTTTGTAATTATGATTTATGCCACTTGTGGTTATACACAGAATCGAACAACGCAACAAATAGGAGAGGGGAAAAAATCTTGTCTATACCCGCAGGTTAAGAGTACAACAGTACAGACATGAAGAGCGTAAATGATGCTGGAGTTACGTGCCTCCCAATTCTGAGAGTTTCAAGACTTTCTACAGTTAGTAGCTATTGCCGCAAAATTAAAAAAGCATCGTTACCCAAACAGAATACTGGGACACCCACAACATTTCCTTTGAGCTGCTGAACACAGCCATAACGTAATTACAGGAGGATTAAGGACTACAAAAAAATAGTCTTCCTCATACCTGCATACCCATGCACACATATTCAACGTCGTTTGCAAAAGTATATTGCGTGGATCACAAGTGAGAGTGGTGAAAGGAAGAGTAGCAAAAATTACGCAGATATTCTTACAAATCGCTCGACCAAATATCCGTGTTAACGTTTAGTGTTAAATATGTGTTAACGTGGACACCAGCCGGGGCTCGTGCTGTGTATTATTAATAATCAGTTGGTAGATTTAATAACCTCATGCATCAAATGATTGTATACTTATTGTAATTATACGAACTTTATTAGTAAGTTCTGAACTGTTCCATTAGTCTTCTCTCCCTCTTATCGCAATGGGGTTGGTAAGAGTAATGTCGTGGAGGGGGAGTGTTAATTGCGATTGACAGAATGTTGATCAGATTTCTTTCCTTTAACGGTGCTATGATACTTTTGCAATTAACTTAAACGAAGAAATTCCAGTGACATTGCACAGTGGTTTATTCCTATATAACTAGTGAGCAAATTACGAAGGAGTTAACTAAGACCAATTATATTTGGTAGACAATTTAGCGGTGCTTAATTGAGCATATGTATGAAATTAGAGTAAGATCAACGTAAAAATGCTTATTACTTATATAACCAAAAAAAAAATGTGTCAAACCTTTTTCTTTCTTTTGCATATTCAGTTAGAACTTCTCAAAAAAATTACCATTTTTAACGCCCTCTTTTGAATTGCCAATTATCTTATTTCAGAAGGTAGTTTAATAACCAATATAAATAATTGTATTACTGCGAGAAGATAACAAGAAATACCACTGTCATATAGGTACTCTTATGACCGCCGCACAGTGGCTCATTTGACGAAAACTCGTGCCAAAAATCACATTTCGAGTTGTTTGACTGGCCAAAAAGGTTTATATTTTTCAATTAAGAACTGATTGAAGTATCAAATTCTGAAACATCATTCATTTTGAGTGTATAGTTTAGCTTGTACAGATGGTCAAAGTTGGGCTTTTTTGAAAAAGAATGAAAAATGTCAAAAAAAAATCAATATTAATGCAGAGCTAAACTAGTGTTTGTTCAAAATCGGTTGGAGATAAAACCATAAATTTTTTTCTCTTGATTTCAGAAACAATTTTAAAGATATTAAAATAAAACTGTATAATTTTTTTTTGGGACCGGCAGTGGCATAGTTGTTAGAACACGCGACTACCATGCGGGAGATCACAGGTTCAACTCCTGGCTCCAGTCATCTTAAAAGAAAGAGAAATAAATAAATTTTTCTTTTATTGTCGGCTCCTCTCGAATGTTGTCGACAGAAACTTCGCATTATTAGTGTCGAGTCAATCGGCGTGTCTAGTAAGAGCTTCTCAAACAGTGACGCTTGCATTCGTCGATAAACAAGTAGATGCCGTTAGTTGTGTATCTAAAAATAGAAAGGGCGTTAATTCACAACAACGTGAGAAGCTATCCCATACCTCATTCCTGGGGTGTAAAGGGAAATTAAGTTTTTTAAGTTATATATATTTTTTTTAAAGGCCTAATTTTTATAAATTTTTTTGAAAATTTTGTATTATTGAGGGAAAGTCCGTGAAACAATTAAAAAAAAAACATTGCTTCAATCGTGCGCGATTGGAGATATTTGACCATTTATGTGTCAACCCATGCCATATTTCAGGTTGATTAGTACTAGAGTTATTACTTAATATCTTTGATATTTGATATGATAATTGGCACATAACTTTATTACAAGAAATTATTTTGAATTTATATTCACAGACTAAGCCACGCCCCCTAGAAGAGTACGCCCCAATAAGAAAACACCAATTTAACACCAACACGTGTTGTTTGACGAAATTTTTAGTAGTACAAATTAATAGAATAAATAGTAGTGGTATAAAATAGTACCAGTGTAGTAGCATAAAGTAGTAGTATAAGAATGTCAAAATGTTAATCGGTAGAATCATATATATAGAGGCTATATATAAATCAAACCCGATATGGCTGGCTTTTAACAAATGTACTTCTGAGCCAATTAAAATGTCATGTGCCACATTTCGTAAAGATCAGTTTAAAAATATGACTTCAAGAGGATTATTTAGTCAAATCAGGGAATATATATATGGGGACTGTATCAAAATCTGAACCGATTTCTCGAAGTTTTAGTATAGATTGTCTCTGGCCCAAAAGACGAAGATGTGGCAGGTTTCATTGCGTTTGAATCAAAATTTCGATCTGTACTTCGAGAACAAAAGCACGAAAAACAAAAGTCTGTAATCTACCACTTTTCTCGCCCTTTTCTTTTATGCGTGGCACTCCTATTTTCACAGCACATAATCCTTGAAGTCTCAAGATTTATCAGTTAAAGTTTCAAATCGATATCTGCTGTATTTCAAAAGTTATGAATTTTGGAACGTGTTTTCCCAAAACGAGCCGCTGTGCGCCGTATTAAACTAATAAGTATGATTAATGTCAAATATTAAAATAATACTAATAAGCGAATCATACGCACCCAACACCAGCTAAAATCTAAGCATTACAATTGTAATTCCAATTGCAAACAATCTAAAGCTTACAGATAATATGTTTAGTTTTCAATTTAACAAAAAAATTACAACAAATATCAAACAGATTAAAATCATTATGAATTTAACATTTGGCAGTCAGCTTATCCTACAAGTTAATTGTGAAACATCAACAAGAGATTTACACAAAATAAAACATTATCACATGCATTAGTGAAAAAACATGCAAACTACCCCACAAATGTACATATATAATTAAACATTTATGGAAAACCTGTCAAATTCGCTTTCAAGCTAACATAAAATAACAGCAAATATGTTATTGTTTCGCCACTTAACACCAGATGAAATTGAAATTAAAATATAATCCCCAATGCAACGCCAAAACGGAATCACAAACAACAACAACACCACCATCAACACTGACCGCCAGCTCAGCTTCCAAGTAAATGGACGATAACGCTAAAACAATTCTAATATGAATCTGTAAATTTGCGGACCGTATAGAAATATTCCCTGGGGATACAATAAAAAGTTGTGTTTTTTTTCACGGTTGATGTTGTTTTGTGTTGTGTTCTACTAAAATATATAACAAACTTTGAACCAGGGTGTGCCCTGAGGGTAAGAAGGGAGGACTAATAACAAAATGTAGAAATCTAATAAAAATGTAAAACAAAGACTCGTGCATCAAATAAGATTACAAAAAAAGTTGATGTAAATAACAAGAACGCGGATAAATAATATAGTCGTGTTGACCAATGTTTAAATTGGTTCATGTGATATTGGGTTTAGTAACAGTTTATTTGACAACATAGTAGTGACAAAATTGTTGCTTTGTTTTAGGTTATGCTTTGTAAAACATTCGGTCACCTAAATCGGTAACATGAGGGTTATGTATAGATTTTGGTTAAAATTACAATGTCTATTGAAAATTAAATATCTAGTAAGAGCAAAAAATACAATGTAAAGATGTTTTGCTTTGGCTACGTTTTGGTATAGATTTGGTTCATTGTTAGTATTTGTCGCAACAATATTGTGGTCTGCAAATTTCTGCGTTCGTCTGAGTGTAGAAATTTCAAGCAGGAAAAGAAACAAAAATATATTTGCAAAATAAGTAATTTTTCTTCCCTTCCGCAACCTAGCGAAGAAAGCAAATCATATGCGAGGGAAGTATATGGATAAGTATACAAATTATGACCCATCAGAAGATGTAGATGATGCAACTTGGAATGTGCATCTTAAGCCAAACCACAACCGTTTTTTAAACTTAAGGCAGACAATTGCTTTCCTGTCTCAAAGTTCTCTGATAATCAGTTTATAACGACCATGTTGCAGTTCAAAACCACTGTTTGACTTAACGAGTGTACTTTGAACCAAGTATGTGCAGCAACTACTGCGGTTTTAATACTTCACCCCTGTAATGTGATGGCAAGTGCCGACGCCGATACTCTCCGTTAGCGATGATGAGCCCATATATTTTACGGAGTATTTTTCTCTCGAATACTGCCAGAACCGATTCATCCGCTTGTGTCATAACTAGGGCGACCATTTTTCAGCACGAAAAAACCGGTTTTCAGTACTTAAAAAAGCACGAAAAACCCTTGAAATAAGCACGATAAATTTTATATTCAGCATTTATTAATTTTTTTATTTATTGAAAAACAAAACAAAAAACAATTTCACATTTATTAAAGAAGTAATAAAAAACAATAAGTAAAGGTGAATTGATGCTCCTTTCGCGACAATTTCTTATTAGAGCTTGTTCACTCTCGTTCCTGCTCCTCCCGTCTTTTAATTGAATCTTTGTGTTTTGCCGAGTCCATATACTGCTTGACATTGGAAAGCCTAGTGCTATTGATCTTTGTGTTGCAATAAACACAAAACAAAATACTCTCGTCCGTACGGACAACACCACTATACATTCCACTGACTCTTGTGAGAAAATCACTTGATTTTTCTTTTTCTTTTGGCATTGTCAAAAAAACTCAACCACCAAACCAGTTTGAGTATACACATTTAATAACAAGACCTGTTTCGCTAAAGTACAACCAATATAGATAACACAGTGCAACATTTCTAAGGTCATCGTCTGGTGCCGCCTTCGTACCCAGATGTTTTTGAAGTATATACCGAAACTAAAAAAATCCCCAAAGGATTTGACCCCATTACATCGAAACATTTTTTTTTATGGATACTCCAATATTTTCACCCCAACACGATTTTTTTTTTTATCATTTTTACGGAGTCCATATTTCATTAACCGTTCGAAAATTTTTCTTTTCGTCTTCGGCAAAGTTGTAGATCTAAACCAGAGCAAAAGAAGTGTCAAATAGACCGACCCAAATAATTGCATCCAGTGCATAAAAATTGCAAAAATATGGGAAAAAATAATATTTTTTCATGATGTTTTCCACACAAAAATTATTTCGTTGTACTCCGTGGCGTATGATTTATGTGTAATATTACTTATTATAATCATAATTTTATGGTGAAAATATCATGAAAAAATAACGGCACCAATTGTGTGTTGCACTGTGTAATGATAGAGTGTGAAACGGACAACTATAGGAATATAACGAATCGAACGATCTAAGCTATCGATAAAAACAGGGCTGTTACAAAATCTTGAACAAAGGCTGTGTTTAAAATAAGAGGAGAGATTCAAACCGGCCATGGCATAGTGGTTAGAACATGTGACTACCATGCGGGAGATCCCGGGTTCGATCCCCGGCTCCAGTTATCTGCATTTTTCTTTCATTGCCGGCCCCCTCGATGTTGCCGACAGCAACTTCGCAGTATAAGAATCGAGATAACCGGCATGTCTAGTAAAAGCTTCTCAAGAAGTGTCAAATAGACCGACCCAAATAATTGCATCCAGTGCATAAAAATTGCAAAAATATGGGAAAAAATAATATTTTTTCATGATGTTTTCCACGCAAAATTTATTTCGTTGTACTCCGTGGCGTATGATTTATGTGGAATATTACTTATTATAATCATAATTTTATGGTGAAAATATCATGAAAAAATAACGGCACCAATTATGTGTTGCACTGTGTAATGATAGAGTGTGAAACGGACAACTATAGGAATATAACGAATCGAACGATCTAAGCTATCGATAAAAACAGGGCTGTTACAAAATCTTGAACAAAGGCTGTGTTTAAAATAAGAGGACAGATTCAAACCGGCCATGGCATAGTGGTTAGAACATGTGACTACCATGCGGGAGATCCCGGGTTCGATCCCCGGCTCCAGTCATCTGCATTTTTCTTTCATTGCCGGCCCCCTCGATGTTGCCGACAGCAACTTCGCAGTATAAGAATCGAGATAACCGGCATGTCTAGTAAAAGCTTTTCAAACAGTGACGTTCGCAATCGTCGATAAACAATAAAGTGCCGTTTGTTGTGAATCTAAAATAGAAAGCGTGTTAATTCATAACAACGCGAGAAGCATCCCATATCTCATTCATGGGGTGTAAAGGTAAAGTAAGTTTTTAAGTTTCAAATTTAATACTACCTGGCATATTTTAATGAACCGCAAGGGCCTGTGATATGTGAAAATGTTCAATAAATAGAAACATATTTTATCAAAATGTATCAAAATGGCCAAAAACAGCATAAAAAAGCAAAAACCTTTTAAATATGCAAGATCGCTTGAAATCGTCAAATTAAGCAGCATCAGCAATATTCAGCATATGCTGAAAATTGGTCGCCCTAGTCATAACCCAGTATTCTGAACCATACATTAAGACAGGTAGAACCAGTATCTGGTATAGTTGGCTTTTTGTTCGTCGGGAGAGGGCTCTATCATTGAATCGCTTGCTTAGTCCGTAGTAGCATTTACTAGCAAGCAGGATTTTTCTCCGGATTTCTAGGCTGACATTATTGCTTTGTTGATGGCGGAGCCTAGATAGATAAATTATAGTTGTCAACGTTCACGCAGTTTCCCAAACGAGTAGATTCTTTGTTCGTTGGAACAAATAACTTCGTTTTGTCGTCGTTCACAGTTAGACCCATTTTCGCTGATTCCTTCTGTATACCTGAGAAGGCTGCAGCCACATACCGCAGTTTTCGACCGATGATGTCAACGTCATCAGCGTACGCGAGTAGCATGTGGCTTTTGTTGACTATCGTGCCACTTGTGTTTACTGCAGCCTTACTCATTATCATCTCCATCACTATGTTGAAGAGATCACACGATAGGCCGTCGCCTTGTTTTAGGCCTCGTCTGGTATAGAATGGCTCCGTGAGGTCCTTGCCAATCTTCACTGAAGACTTCGTGTCAGTCAGCGTCATTCTGCAAAGGTGTATCAACTTCGCTGGAATACCAAACTCAGCCATGGCTTCGAGTAATTTCTGCCGTATCGGGATGTCGAAGAAGCTTTATAGTCGAAGAAAAGATGGTACGTGTCGATCTGTTTCTCTTGGGTCTTTTCCAGGATTTGGCGAAGTATGAATATCTGGTCTGCTGTTGATTTACCAGGTCTAAAGCCACACTGATAAGGCCCGATCAGGTTAGATAACACTGGCTTTAGTCTTTCACATAGCACACTCGACAGGACCTTATATGCAATGGGTTAAAGGCTGATCCCGCGGTAGTTGTAACACACACTTGGATCAGCTTTTTTCAACACAGGGCATAATACGCTTAAATTCCAATCGTCAGGCATGCACTCTTTAAGCCCAACCGTGCGCAGGAGCTGGTGCATGCTCATTATCAACTCCTCGCCACCGGACTTGAAGAGCTCTGCGGGCAGACCATCGGCACCGGCTGCTTTGTTGTTTTTCAGCCGCGATATTGCTCTTCTTACCTCGGCTTGACTTGGTGGTGGGCAATCTAAGCCGTCGTCGACAATTGGCGTGATAACTTCACGTGCGCTGCCTTCTGGGACCAGCAGTTGCTGGAAGTGTTCTCTCCATATGTGCAGCACACACTGCGTATCCGTGACCAGATTTCCATCATTGTCCTTACAGGTGGGGAGGCCATTACCGTATCCATTTGCTCTTACTTTCTGGTAAAATTTTCGGGCCTCACCTCTATCCCTGTATCGCTCTATATCCTTGTTCTCCCGTTCCTTCATTTGACGGTTTTTTCGCCTAAATAGCTGTCTCGCCTGTTTTACTTTCTCCTTGTGCCGTTCCCTAACAGCACGCGTTACAATTGGCTGTAGCGTTGCCCAATAACCAGCATTCTCTTCCTCAGCCGCTATGCGACATTCTTCATGGTACCAGAATTCGTCTGAGCGCCGTATTTCATATCCTACCACGGTTGTTGCGGCGGTTGCCAGGGAATGCGCAATATGCTGCCACTGTGTATCAGAAACGTCAGAAGTAGAGGCGTTTTGTCGTAGAATTTGATAGAGCTGGTTAGTGTAGACAGTGGATATCTCTGGGGTTTGCAGCTTCGCGATGTCCAGCTATCCTTGTGTTTGGTTACGTGCGTTTTTCGCTCTGCTCAATCTTGTACGCACCTTGGCTGCAACCAGGTAATGATCCGAGCCAATAATATCACCACACATCACACGCGCTTCCATGACACTAGATGCATGCCTGCCATTAATTACTTACTTACTTACTTAATTTCCCTTTGCACCCCATGAATGAGGTATGGGATAGCTTCTCGCGTTGTTGTGAATTAACACGCTTTCTATTTTTAGATTCACAACTAACGGCACCTACTTATTTATCGACGAATGCGAACGTCACTGTTCTGAAAAGCTCTTACTAGACACGACGATTGAATCGACGCTTAATACTGCGAAGTTGCTGTCAAACAACACTCGAGGGGAGCCGACAATGAAAGAAAATTTTATTTATTTTTTCTTTTAAGATGACTGGAGCCAGGTTTAAACCTGCGATCTCCCGCATGGTAGTCGCGTGTTCTAACCACTATGCCACGGCTGCCATCAATTATGATTAATGAATAATTTGATTTTTGAATATATTTGTGTTGGAATCTGGTTCCACTCACTACCATGTTCCTGCCCGCTGCGAAGCTTACCAGCCTAAATCCGTTGACTGACATGTCGGTATGCAGGCTGAATGGACCAAGAACATCTTCCCTTGCATTAAAGTCTCCCAAAACAATTTAAATGTCGTGGCTAGGGCAGCGGTCGTATGTTTCCTCTAGGCGTCCCTAAAATTATTCTTTAGTCGCATTGTCTTTATCTTCCGTCGGGGCATGAGCACAAATCAGCATAATGTAGACATATTTTGCCTTGATGTGGATTGTGGATATTCGGTTATTAACAGGATTGAACGTCGAGACAACATATCCACAGCCATCTATAAATCCACATTCAAATTCGTGCTTTTCGGCATGGCAGCTGTAATAGATGTCACAATTTTTACGTCGCGAGAATCCTTGTCCTATCCATTTCATCTCCTGGATGGCGCTGATGTTAGCCTTATATTTTTTTAAGGACATCCGCTAGTCGGATAGTGGCTCTTTCTCTATAGAGATATAGAGAAAGTATATGGTATAAACTATTTGTAATACTTATGTTTTTGTAGCTATGATACTGTTCAATATTTAGATTTTTTTTTTAGAAAATTATCTAGATGTGATTTATTGAAAACTTATAATAATGATGTTGCCTTTTCAAGCTAACATGGCTTTAGCTAACATGTAAATTATATTTGCAGTGTGAAGTTTAACATAAACGTAAAATTTTTGTTGTTTACACATATTTCATTTGCAACATAACAAAAATAGTTCCTTTCAAGTTAGTCAAAAACGTTCTCAAGTATTTCTGAAGTGCCGGATTTCAATTTACAACCGAAAATTATGCATTTCAACTTGATATATCACACATCTAAATTCCTGAAAAAGTTCACATTCGTACCCTCTTCATATTTTATCAACATTTTAGTATTCTATATCTTATGTATGTTAAAAATGACAAACCAATTTTATTCTCCTCCAAATATTGAAATGTGAAATTTTATATTACAATAATGTGTTATGACCAAAAAAGCACAAATAGAATGAGAATTTCGAATTCCTCACAAAATTGCTTAACATACGAAAATATTCTCTACACGAATATTTGCTCACGCTGTTGAAAACATTCGTCCTAAACAAATCGATTAATATAAACAAATTAAACGAAGTTTTCTCTTTTAAAAACAGCTCCCCTTTAGATTATTTTTTGCCGAAAGCAAGTAACCAACAACCAAAAGTTTCAGAGAATTTTTTCTTCAATACAATAAACTTGAAGTGTTTTGCTTTTATCAAATAACTAAAGTTCTTATTTGTTGTTGTCGAGACGCAAACAAATTGCCAATCTACACACAAATTTGGTTAAAAAAGGTTTATTTTGTCATTTGCGAGGCAAAAATGTTTTGAATTTCTTTATCAAATAACCTCACTTAGTAAAGAAAGGTTTTTGTTTGTGCCGCAGCTAGCTGTGAAGTGGGTCTTTCGTAAGCAGACATGGGTCATTGGTGATGACATATGAAAAGGATATTTCATGGAGAGATTTTAATGTATTTGTATGGCGATATTTAAAAATTTAATTAAAACTTTGTTACGAGAAGGCCACATGTGTGTGAACATACTAAAGGCATAAAGTTTTGAGGATCATGGTTAAAAAAAAAAATAAACGAACGAAGTTAAAAATACTAAAACATATTGCAAACTATAACAGGCATAAGATTAATGTGAATTTTGATTGACTTTCATTATGATGCAGCAATAATGCAATAAGGCCTTAAACAATCAAGATCATAAACGTATAAAATCAAAAATTTAAGATCCCAAAAATTATAGACCATAATGGAAAAAAATAACATATAACATAACATATCTTAAATTTTCCTGTTTTCGATTACACTATGACACAATTTGAGGGTCATTGTCTTGGGGATGAACCAAACCCCTATCAAACGATAGCTTTTGACCTCAATAACAAAACCCTAAACTCCATTTTGCTGCATTACGTCACAAATTTTTTTTACAGTGGTTTGAGATTTGATTTTTTATTCAAAAGTCGATACAAAAAAATATGAAAAATCATCTATAAAAATACATTTGGGGTATTTCATGTCTTCGGAGACCTTTATTAAAACATTCAGGGGAATATTTTCTCGGAACTTTGTAACGCTCTAGCTCCCACTTATATTGGAAATTTTGGGCCCAATTCTGAAAAACTGTTTAAATGTCAACTTTGGAGAGAGGTCAAGGCTTACCATCTTCGATAGAAATATTATCCGGAAAATTTCACTAAGAGTCACCGGAGACAAATAACCTCTACGAGTCAAAGGTTATAAAATAAAATCAAAATGAAATATTAAGAAGGCTATTTTTGAGCACAGAGTGCAACAAGCTTTTTCGGGAGTGAACCAAACCAATATCAAACGGTAGCATATGACCTCAGTAATAAAACCTTAAACTTCAATTTGCTCCACTACGTCACAATTTTTTTTACAGTGATTCGAAGTTTGATTTTTTTAAAAATATATTTGGGAAAGTTCATGTCTTCAGAGACATACATTAAAATTTGCAGGGGAATATTTCATCAGAACATTTGAACCCACTAGCTCCTACACGTATGGGACATCTTAGGATGAATTTTGAAAAACAGCTTAAAAGTCAAATTTCTCAAAATGTTTAATATGGTTGGCAGATAGAGGGTTAAAATGTTCCGAGGTAATATTCCCCGGAAAATTTAAATGTAGGTCTACGAAGACATGCACTATTCCAAATCTATTTTTGCACATGATTTTTCATTTTCTTTTATTTGACTCAAACTTTAAACCACTGTAAACAAAAATTGGGACGTAGTGGAACAAAATGGAGTTAAGGGTTTTGTTTCTGAGGTAAAATGATATCGTTTGATATTGGTTTGGTTCACCCCGAAAAAGTGTGTTGCACTGTGTTATTATCGCTCTTATTTGAAAGCTGAACAACAGAACCTGAACCTCAATCATTCCCACCATTGCGTATGATTATTATAAAATATTCAATATCATTTAAATATCACTCATCCGTCATATGGTCCAATGACATTTTCAACATAATTACCCGCATATTTTAATGCATGTATAAATTTTAACCTAAACCTCCCTCACAAATTTGTTATTATTCCGCGATTAGTGTACATAATTTGCCTTACGAATAAATAAAATAATACATTTTATATCGCGCCCATTCAATTAAGTTAATTATATGTAATAAAGTTTTGAAATCTTTCGATAACATCTAACTGAGCTATAATAAAAAGCGATTTTTATTGCTTTAAAATAACAACAACATAAAACTTTGTCACACACACACACATTTAAACAACCCCCACCCAACGACAGCTAAATTTAATTTCAATAGTATAATGTAAACTTTATTATTCAATATTTTTCCGATTGCTGTAGTTCAACAAAGTCTCTCTCTCTCTCCCTCTCTCTTGGCCTCGCCAGTTTTGCAATCAACGCTGCTACATGGTTGCGCTCTACTTGATAGCTTTCAACAGTGCAAGTAAGTTGAGAACTTCAAAAGCAAAAAAACGAAAAAAATCTATGATTGTAACTCAGTGACCAGCGAAGGAAGAGGAAAAGCTCCCAAACTAGGTTCTATAAATAAACGTTCAATATATTTGTCCGAGCAGCAATATGAAAATAGAAATACAATACAAAAGTAATAACAATAATAGACACGCTGAAGAGAAAAGCGCCTCGAACAACAAAGAGTAATGAAGTGAAGATGCGAAAGAAAAAGTGAAAAATGTATAAATGGTAATGGTAATCGCTGAACTTAAGAAATGAATCAATGCCTCATTGGAAAGTAGTAGGATACGGTTGACATATATTTTTATACAATAATTGAATTTAAAACGAGTTTGTAAAAGCAGAGAAAGAATCTTAAAATAGGGAGCTTTATATCACCTGTCTGATAGATGGAAAGATGCTAGCACAAAGAAGTTATTTTGTAGTATATACATATATATTTGTAGTATAAGCTGTTACTTATAAGAAATTTTCAAAAGAATTTTTTAATATATCGTGGGCAATGATAACGTCTGGGAACTTCGGCACCACAATTGTATTTAAACTTGCCCATATCATAAGCATTTTTCTGTGTGATTCCATTTTTTCTAAATTTGTTTATTGCAGTTAAGTGTACAATAATATGTAAATGAGTGGGTATAGGCTTATTGCATAAATAATTGTGTTCGTCATGCTTTAACACCGATTTTTTGAAAATCTGTATAGCATCTAACAATCAACCTAGAGGGGAAACCAGGGTATTTAATATTTATTTAAATGTGAGTGGACGTGGCAACTGTTCCCCACAAATCTTGATTGCTAATAGACTGAGGGTCTTGCGATTTTGTATGGGTTTCTTTATTACTAATGTCTGTCAACTTTTTTGAAAAATGTGGGTTGTCGATTTTGTAGGTATCTCCCACACAAGTTAACAGAAACCTGCATTACTATGACAGTGAGAGCTTTGCGTGTGTTTTTTTAGCGTCTGTTGGTCGAAACAGATTTTCAGGTATATAGGGTGGGTGATGAAAGTCGCTGCCGTCATGTCTGATCAGGCTTATTTCGATCTGAACGGCAGATTCTTCATGCTATATTGTCGGGCCATACTTCTGTGAACAAAACGGATCAAGCGTTACGGTTACTGCAGACAATTGCTTGAGCTGCTAAAATAAGAGAGAAAGAGAATTCCTCCCAACTCTGTGTGATTTTAAAAAGATAGTGCACTTGCAAACATAGCTCAGCCGGTTCTAGCCGAATTATGCAGAAATATTCCCATCAGGCTCATTTTAAGAAACTTAACCTTTCGTTGGTCGTTGGTCGCCTGACCTAACTCCATCGGATATTTTATTGTAGGGTTATTGTAACCAGGAAGTATACAAGAAAAATCTTGATTACTAAGATAGAAAAAAGTTTTCTTTTGACAGCGACTTTCATCACTGTAAGCAACAAGTATGAATTTACATAGTCGGCCCAATTGAACGTGCTACATGTCATACTTAATAAAAATTTGGTAGTGTGATGCAAGGTAAACCTTCTGATCGGTTTAACCTAGAGTGATCCTATTAATTGCAATTCAAGTATATTCACATAGCTCCTTATTCGTGATACTACTGCGGACGGAGTACCTCCACGTGGTGACGCCTGGAAACGTGCATGTGACACCCGTCAGAGCTCGGCTAACTATAAGGGGCGAAACTTAAAACCCAGGCACGTCGGCTTAGAGTAAGCGGTACCCTGGTCGGAATCTGTACCAGAATGGTCAGAATGCAACCCGCCACCGACTTTTGAACTATTGCAATAAAAAGAAGAAAGAACAAAAATAAAATGCTAGAGTCTCAAGGTTCAACCTGCTGTGTAAACGTATAGCCACCATAAGAGTCAAAACAAAGTTTTTACACATAACGCTTATATGTGCCCAAGCTCCTACAGAAGAGAAAAGCGATGAGGACAAAGACGAGTTCTACGAGAGCCTTGAAAATGTATATGACCGCAGCCCAAGCAATGACATAAAAATTGTACTAGGCGATTGTGTGAACGTATAGCCACCATAAGAGTCAAAACAAAGTTTTTACACATAACACTTATAAGAGCCCATGCTCCGACAGAAAAGAAAAACGGTGAGGACAAAGACGAGTTCTACGAGAGCCAAGAGGTAGTTAGCAGCACTAGCTCTGACCATAAAAAATTATGATAAGACAACATGGTTAATTAATAGTAAATCAATTTACGAGGAATCAGATAGATCACGTGGTAGTCGATCGAGTGTTCTGGATGTACGAGTGGTCAGTTGTGCGAACCTTGACTCCGATCACTACCTTACCGCAGTTACGGTACATACAAGGCTAAGCATGGCGAAAAACGTACGTAACGAGGCACAGCGAATGCTGAACATCGGTAAACTGCGGACCTCAGAGGTAGCGGACGCCTACTCCAACCACCTAACTCAACTGCTACGGAATGCTCCACCCCCTGATAACAGTGGCAATATTTAGCCGACTCCATAGAATGGACTGCTAGAAGCAGACTTGGATACCCAAAGCCGTTTCAAGAAGATGACTGGTACGATGATGAATGTCGCAATGCCACAAAAGAGACGGATGCTGCATATAGGGCGAAACTGCAGCCAATGGCAACGCGAGCTGTTTGTGAACGGCACAGGAAGAAGAGACGAAAGGCAACTCGTCTTTTAAGACGGAAAAGAAGGAGCTGAAGAAGAGGCAGGATGAGTGTGCAGAGTTGCTCCGAAGTAGAGGGGAAGCCCGAAAATTCTACCAGACAGTTAAAGCGAGAATGTGTTGGACAAGGTTACCCTCTTGCAAGGACAGCGATGGCCAGCTAATGACGGAAGGCGGGGCGGAGCTAATTAGGAGCATGCATCAGCTTATGGAGAACATCTGGCTAGAGGAGAGCATGCCCGGAGATTAGAGTCTCAGTCTGTTATGTCCCATATACAAGAAAGGAGATCGTAGTCAATGTAAGAACTACCGTGAAATGAGCCTATTACCACTTGCGTACAAGGTCCTTTCGATCATATTGTGTGAATTTCTAAAGCCAATTGTAGAAAAACTAATTGGACCTTATCAGTGCGGTTTTAGACCTGGTAAATCTACGACGGATCAAATATTCACCTGACGACAAATCCTGGGAAATACTCATGAAAAGCAGATCGACACCTTCCACCTCTTTGTCGAAGAGAAGAAGAGCCAGACCACGATTAGAACAAAATAGGAAGTCCGTCAGACGACTAATCAGAATAATTACAGGATACTGTGACGTCAGAGAATTTACATCGAACTGGGAGACGACACAGGAGGACATTTGCAGACTTTGCGACAGTGAGGAGGAAATCGAAGCCATTGAACATTGGCTATGTCATTGCCCAGCTCTTCACAGAAGAAGGAACCAGTTCCTAGGGAAATGGTTCTTAGCAATGTTCCTAGCAAGAGGTTTACTCGTAAGAGTTTTTTTTACGAATTTTAAAAGATTAAATAGAATTCATTTTTTTGAAAGAAGGTGCAAAAATTACGATGTACAATGTTTTTTGGCCACCATGCAGTATAAGTGAAAATATTTTGTGCTGAATTACTGTTCGTTTACACAGTCAGATTTTTCACTTATTGCTTATTTGGTATACTTCCTCCAGAATTACTTGGAATAGCCTATTGTATAACACCTAAGGATAATTTTGCCATTGCCCCACCCTATAGTAGGGGATATCAATGATTAAGGATGAATAGAAGTGAACCCAATAACAAAACACAAATTGACCCTCTTGCTACAATTTCTTAAAAGATAGCCTAGGCATCACCCTAGATAAATTGAAACCCAGCTTGCTGTAACTGTAGCCAAGACAAAAGAGAGAATATTTAATTTGAGTATCTGACCCCTGTCACCCTCCCCAACAAGAAACAAATCAAGAAAAATACAATTTGTGCTATATACAAATTCATTGAATAGCTTTAAGTCGAACACAAATTGCCTTCAACTGCTCTTGCAACTAGAAGTATCAAGGCACCAATTCAATGCTTGGCCGCATACCACTCGGCTTCATTCGACACCAAACCACCGTAACCACTTCGACCGGGTAAACATTTTAACATGATTGTTTGTTATTGTGGCAAAAAGCGTGGCCAGGCGTATTTGGTCATAACTCTGGTGTTGGAGGACCAGGATGCAAAGGGGGTGGCGCACATTATGTATACACAGCGAAGGGACGCGCTCTTTAAGTGGTGTTTGTTTAACTTATGAACATTAATGAGCATAAAAAGCATTTCCAGCATTTATTTATGTGGCTTGTTGACGTTCCGTTCGCTCTATGGCCTCTTTGCCAACTAACTATATTTGTACTCTATTTTTGCTATTCATTTTGCTTTAGTTTTGTTCAACAAAGAGGTAACTAAATATGTGGCCAGCAATTTACGAGGATATTGCATGATGATAGTGGCTACGTTTAGCAGTTGCTGTATGATTCGCTTAAGTTGATATTATTTCTGTAAATGAATACTTTATAGATGTACCGAAAGTACATGAGGCAGCAAGAATAACGAAACCCACAAGACACTAAATTGAGAGATGTGGCTGAATGTTTAACAGAAGCCAGCATCAGCATAGGCTACTGAGGATTGCGCTGATATGTACATAGCACAAGCATTTCCTTGTTAAATGGCCTGAAGGCACAACAGAGTTAAACAAAATTGTACGTAGAACTTAAGATGAGATGCCACAATCCACTGAATAGTTTTTTGTTCTGCTCCCCCTTCTGTTTTTATCGTTGGTTTTTGTTTCTGTCTCAAATTGTAAATGTGTATGTGTTTATACATGTGTGTGTGTTCGCTTGCTTACTTGCTCTGCCTATATTTGTTTTTATGGACATTCATAGACATTTGTAATAATAACATCATGACTTTCATAATAGGACTCTTAATAAAGTCAGTTACAGTCACTATGTTGGCTCTGTTAGTAACACATGCAGACATTCAAATGAATACAGAATAAGGATTATCTGTGTGGAAGAGGAAGGGTGTGGTTTCATAGTCCTGTGGTTGAGAAAATCTGTCGGTTGTGTCTCTTGTTTATATTTTCAGGCTTCTTTTGCTACACGACGAATGTTTACATGGTGTTTTGGAAAATACACAAGTGGAGTAAATATTTATTTCACGTGGGCAGTAGCTATATTTAATGGGGAAAGAAAGACGTACAAGAGACACGTTTACTCTACAGGGAACTGATAAAAATGGCAACACGTTGTTAATGTTTAGAAAAAAAAAAAAGCTGGTGGGAGAGATTCATAATCGCACTAGACAACATTCAATTCAATCAATTTTAGATGAGTCACTCGGCAGCGAATGATGCCAGGCAACCTTTCAAACATATTAAATTCAGAAAGCTTTGCTTTTGTTTTGTTAGTAAATAAAATTTTACCCGAACAAAAAACACACAATACATTTATATGTTCTTTGGACATTATTTGTATACCATTTTAGCAATAGTCGATATGCAATTTTCACAATTTTACAGGTTTTTAAAATCTTATTAATATATAAGGGCATATTAGCTATTATATAACAACCATTTAGTGGACTAGCATTTATCTCATACATATCATCCTTTGTCATCTTGTTCTTAAAGTATTAAAGGTCATACCAAGTAAATACAATTTTCAAAAAAAATTCAAATAGAGGACTATTTTATTAGCCAAAAATAATGGAATTATTTCCAAATATGCCTTCATCTCTTGCGGAATAATTTTATTTTGCGTGATGACTGTCACGAAGTTTTCAGTAAAAATCTGACAGAGCCAAGCGAGGCTGTAGACATAGCGATAGTATGTCATGCGGTCTCTTTAACATCATAATGGAGATGATCATGTAGAAAGCTGCACTAATAACGACTGGAACAATATTCAACAAAAGCCATATGCTGCTCGCTTATGCCGATGTCATAGATATTATTGAACGTGGACTGCAGGAGGTTACTGCGGCCTTTTCAAGCATTGAGAAACAGTCGACAGAAATGGGTTTGGTGATGAATAGTCTACTCGTTTGGGATGCTGCGTGAATGTTGACAACTATAACTTTGAATTAAACCGCTGCTACTAAAAGCCCTCCCTGTCTTACCTGTCTTTATCTACAGCGCAGAAACCTGGGTAATGACACAAGCGTATCTATGCTTGGAGTATTCAAGAGAAAAATACTTTGCTAAATATTTGCACCCATCATCACTAACGGCGGGTAGCGTCGTTGAATAAACCATGGGCTGTATAGCGACATCGAGGTATTTAAACGCGATCAAATAAACCGAATGCGTCGGCTTAGACACGTTGTACGAATGGATAAAAATGCTCCAGCCCATCGGTAATAAAATCGCAGGAAGGGAGCAACTAAAACTTCGTTGGATGGACCAGGTGAATGAGCCGTTATCTAAGCTTGGTGTGACGAACTATCTACAAAGCAAACTACCAGTAGCCGCAGGTAGAAAAGAAATCTGAAATGCTTGGAATTCTTGTATACTTGCGACTACAGATGGATGAAGTTCTCCTGCTGCTGCCAAATAAGAAGAGGAAGAATTTCCATTGTACCATAAAGTCTTAATTTGGTAACTAATTTCGCTTTTATATTAGCACAAAGTACTTTTTTTGTACCAAAATCAACTTTTATGGTATCAATAAGTATTTTGTTTGTACCGAAAATAATGATAAGAACGACCCTAATTATATCAAAATGTACTTTCATGATACAAACAATTACTTTATTGCACTATAAAGTACTTTTATTGTAATAAAAATTATTTTATTTCTAACGGACCCGGCGAATTTCGTCTGCCTCAATTTTATGATTTCAGATAAACTCAGTAGAGAGTGGTATGATAAACAATGTCTTCGATTAGTTTTTCGCCGCAAAAACAAAAACGAACGCGGTTCTCCAAAGCGCGAAAAAGGCAACGTTCTGCTGACCTCACGAAAACCAGGGAAATTCGAGATTAATTCCACATACTTCCAACGAATGGCCTTGCGATTTATTGATTGTCATTGCCAAAGCCAACTGAATGGGGAATGGGAATGGATGATCAGTTGGAATAATCGGAAATCGTAAGATAAAGACTTCCTCTTCTGTGAATTTGTCCTTGATGATCGTCGGTTAAATCTCAGTGTTTATCAGATTCTTGACGGACAACAGCGTACCGTTGCACAATTTTGGTTGATTTAGATTCCGCAATATGATTATGATCGATCCCACCTTCATCTGTAAATTATGAGGCACATTAAGCGAGTTGAAAAATTCGGTCATTCTCGTCGGTCACGCTGTAAACAGATTTGTACGGAAGCAGTTCTCCAGCGATTTGACTTTCTAAAATTAAATTCAAGCTATCGATGTCTTTATTCTTAGCAGCTAAAACTGCCAGTTAATTAATCCAATCGAGATTTTTATAACTTTGTGCCATGTGATAAATTGCTCTTTCGACAATGTGAACTCGCAAAAATTTGCAGGGAACGATATCAATTCAGTCGAAACATCAACAGCAGTTGTCTCAAGAATTCAGAATTCAGTGTCTCAAGAATGGGAGGATCTGCAGTGTGACTTTCGTTCAACTTCTTGACATTGACAACGATGTCAAGCATGGTTTAAGTTAATCGGCAGCAGTAGATTTCGTGATCAAAATTTTAGCCCCCATCAAATCGTTTTAAATCACTTCGTATATCCTTCATCGTTCGGTCAACAACTTCCAAAGCTCGTTTATTTATTATTGCGCATTTTTTTCCAAATGTTGATTTTGCATTCTCGCATCAATTTCGCGGCATTTGCAGTTCGACTGCCTTCTAACAATATGGCAGCCATGCCATAATATGCGCCTGCCAATGTTTTTTGAGATCATGACCGAATTATTGCCAGAAACAACAAATAAAAAGACTTGCCTATCCCACCCAGAGCATCGAGAAAGTCAATGCCTCCCGTTTCATCGTCTACAATCTTTACCAGCGAATCGTATAAGTTTTTGTACTTGGTATTTAACAGCGGCACATTTGTTTAAACTCTCTCGGTCAGCTCATCTCGATTATAGTCTTAATCCAGTTAAAATTCGCGATCGATTGCATCTTACATCGAACGATTTTTCGCTGGCATTCCAAATGTCGACAGCAGATTGCCGCACTTGAGCACGCACATGTCATCCGGTTGGGTTCGACAGATGACATGTGACTCCGATGATCGCAAACAATGTACGAATTTGAATCGCTTACGCAGAAACGGTCGCATCGGCGAGCACTGAGTCCGTTTTCGAGCACATTTAAACTTTGGTAAGCCTCCCGAAATGCGGCGCACAGAACACCGTCTACAGTACGCAGGGAATTGAAGGATAGCAAAGATATAACCATAAAGCTTTGCGTGGATGAACTGTGTATAGTCTGAATAATTATTGCTCTACGTTTACATCATCTAAGGTTTGATCGTCTAGTAGAAGGCATTAGCCAAGCAAATAACTCTCCCTAAAAAACAACAAAGTCGTTACGGAATGAATGCCCGCAATCCAATTGGATAACTTAATTTTTCACACGTAAACTGATTTTCTGAAAAAATTATGAAATTGATAAATATTGCGTAGGATATCAATATTTATTTTTTATTAAAATATTTTATATCTCGATGAATCCATTTTTCCGAAATTTTCCATCTTAACATTGTTCTAAATCATAAAATCATGCGAAAACTGCAAAATTTCGTTGATAAAAAAAAAAAAATTTTTCTCTAAGAATTTTCTATTTTTCCATTCGACAAGCCATTTCGTAACAATTGCACAAAAAATTCCATATAAAAAATCTATTTTTGATTTTTCCAATTTCCGGACATTTCCGAATGATTTTCGCAAAATTTACGTCACCCTCAGTAAAACATACAATTTTCTATTATATTGATATTATGACTCGATTTCTAAAGTGGGCGGAGTGGTACATTTGTATGGGAGGTACCAGAAGGGGTGTGTCTAGACTTACAATTATTTCTCAAAAACTGTATCCTGCTATAGCTTTACTAAATACAAAATTTGGGCACGACAGCGATGGGTGTATTGATATTATTACTCGATTTCTAAAGTGGGCGGAATGATGTATTTGTATGGGAGGTACCAGAAGGGGGGGGGGGGGGGGGAGCCCATTTGCAATACCGTAAGTAGTTTTGGGGAAATATTAACTCGTGCAAAATTTCAAAACATTTGGATGCGTCTTTCGAAAGTAATCGTGCGCACCAGCCGGACAGCCAGACAGACGGACATGGCTCAAACGATTTAAAAAGTCATGAATCGAATTTGGTCAAAGAAACCTAGGGTGTAAAGTGACTCCTTCAAGCGGCGAAAGACCTTTATAATTGGGCTTCACAAACTTGTAAGACCTCCATAGAAGTTGCTTATGCAGACGCTGACGACTGCAACAAAATAAAATAAGATCTATTTTCAAGATATAAAAATGCTATTACTATTACAGGAACTCAAATCTTCCATTTTTTTAATACCTTTAGACGAAACTTCACTAAATGTTAGCAAATATTCCGAAAGTCAACAGTATTTCTTGCGCTAAATTTATCAAGGTTAAGTCCATACTTTTGGGGGTGTCTGAAAAATGTATAATACGATTCTTCTTCTAATCTATTAGAATTACCAAAAATATCTGTACAACTTTCAAAGTTCAGCTTCTATATTCTTTTTTGTCATACAAAGATATCAAAATATAAGGAAGTTAACAAGAGATGCATTTACTTAAAATTATTTTTAAAAAAAATAAGAAAAACCCCATTTTAGTTTTTGGATATGTTATATATATTAAACAGACCTATTTAAAATTATTTTTTTTTTTAAAAAGACTTGATCTTCGGAGTGTTTTCCAAGTTTAAACTTTTATTTTTGGCACAAAAATTTTTTCAGTGTACTATAATTACACTGTGCCTTTCTAATGGCACCAAGATCTTTCAATTCGGTTGAGTCATTCCATAGTAATCGCAGCTTAAAAGTACCTATTACCGTCATTTTTCAAATATTTCGATACCTTGCCACGCCCACATATTTTCAAAATGCAATTTCTAGCTGTATGCAAAATTTCATTAAAATCTGAGTGGGTCGGCGAAAATTCTATGGAAAATTGGAAAAACCGAAAATTGCTTTTTTGTATGGAATTTTGTGTGCAATTGTTACTAAATGGCTTTTTGAATAGAAAAATAAGGAAATTTTTGTTAAAAAATTCGGAAAATTCTTGCATAATTAAAAAAAAAATTTAAATTTTTTTCGACGAAATTTTGCATTTTATGGTATGAACTAGCAGACCCGGCGAACTTCGTCTCGCCCCAATTTTATGTTAAGATAAACTCAGTAGAGACTCAGTTTTCGATTCGTTTTTCGCCGCAAAAACAAACAACGAAGGCAGTTATCCAAAACTCGAAAAGGCAACGTTCAGCTGACAGCACATAAAAAAGGGAAATTCGAGATTAATCTCACATACTTCCAACGATTGGCCTTGCGATTTATTGATTGTCGTCGGGGAATTGGAATGGATGATCAGTTGGAATTATCTGATTCGTAAGATAAGGACTTCCTCTTCTTTGAATTTGTTCTTGATGATCGTCTGAAATCAAATTTTTTATCAGATTCTTGACGGACAACCGCATACCGTTGCACAATTTCGGTTGATTCAGATTCCAAAATATGATTATGACCGATCGCACACTAAGCCAGTTGAAAATTCGGTCGGATTGTTGGTCGGTTCATCCAAACGAATGCAGTTATCAATCGATTTAACTTTCTAATCTGAAATTCTAGTTATTGGTATCTTTATTCTTCGCTGCTAGTAACATACTGCCCGTAAATTTATCCAATCGAGATTTTTATAATTTTGTGCAATGTCATGAGTTACTTTTTCAACGATGTGAACTGTCAAAAATTAGCAGGGAAAGATATCAATTCAGTCGAAACATCAACCTGAATTTGGCCATTGCCAAGCGCTAGCAGTTGTTTCGGGAATTAAACAGAAGGTGGGAGGTTCTGGAATGAGCCCCTAATTTGTTGGTCAATTATAACTTCTTGACATTGACGACGTTTTAAAGCATGGTTTTAGTAAATCAGCAGCATTAGACATTTTGAGCAAATTCATAGCCCCACCAAATCGTTTTAAATCCCCTCGTAAATCCTTTATCGTTCGGCCAACTACTTCCAAAGCTCGTTTATTCGTTATCGCGCATTCATCCGAAATGTTGATTTGGCATTCCCGCATCTACTTCGCCGTTGCGAAATTTTTGGTCATTGTGTACTTTGGCTTTTCAACCGTGAGAACATTCATCGACAGTTTTAAAGTGGAATTTGCAGTTTGAATGCCTTCCAACGATGTGACAGATGTGCCAGAGGATGCAGCGGCTAACGTTATTTGAGATCTTGAACCAATTGTTGCCGGAATCAACAAAAAATGTCTTGGCTGTCCCACTCGGAGCATCGAGAAAGTAAATGCCTCCAGTTTCATCGTGAATCGTACACGTTCTTGTACTCGGTATTTAACAGCGGCACATTTGTTCGAACTCTTCCGGTCAACTCATCTATATTATAGTCTTGCTCCCGTTAAAATTCGCGATCGAATGCATCTTGCATCGAACGATTTGGCGCTGGCATTCCCAATGTCGATACAGATTGATGCACATCCCGTAGGGTTCGACGGATTTTTTATCTAAATATTATTTATCTCGTTACCAATCAACATTTAACCGAAATTTTCTACCTAAACATCGTTCAAAGCCATCAAATCATGCGAAAATTCCAAAATTTTGTCGATAAAAAAACAAATTTTTTGCACTTTTCCGGAATTTTCCGAGTTTTTTCATAAGAATTTTTTATTTTTCCACTCGAAAAGCCATTTCGTAACAACTGCACACAAAATTCCATATAAAAAATCAATTTGGCTTTTCCAATTTTCCGACTTTTACGAAGGATTTTCCCAAAATTATCTTGCATAAAACCCTCATACCAATTACGAACAATTAAATAAAAATTGAGCACACTACTGTTCACACCGTTTTCATACATATAGATTTCACAATAAACCCAATTTTTCCAAGCATCACAACGAATTTGAAATTTTACGTCGCCTAAAATCATCAAATCAAGCGATACAATGAAAATTTCGTCGAAAAAATCCAAAATTTTCCGAGTTTTCCACCAAGAATTTTTCTATTTTTCCATTCGAAAAGTCATTTCGGAATGATTATCCGAAATTTTCACATTTACATCATTCAAAATTATCAAAACACAATAAAATGTAAAATTTCGTCGAAACAAAAATTAAAATTTTTGGAATTTTTCCATAATTTTCCAACCAAAATTTTCTATTTTTTCAACTAAAAAGCCATTACGGAACAATTACACACAAAATGTTATACAAAAATTCAATTAGCAATTCAAAATGTTTCCGAAAAAATCAAAAATTTTCAAGTTTTTCCGGAATTTTCCGAGTTTTCCTCCGAAATTTTTTTTATTTTTCCATTCGGAAAATCATTTCGGAATAATTATCCAAAACTTTTCACTGTTACATCATTCAAAATTATCAAATCATACGATAATATGCAAAATTTCGTCGAAAAAACCAATTCAAACTTTTTGGATTTTTCAGGGAATTTTCCGCATTTTTCAACAAAAATTTTCCATATTTCTATTCGAAAAGCCATTCTGTAACAATTGCACACAAAATTCCATACAAAAAGGCAATTTTCGATTTTTCCAATTTTCCGAATTTTCCGAAAATTTCGGATAATTATTCCAAAATTACTTATCGAATGGAAAAATAGAAAAATTCTTGGTAAAAAACTCGGAAAATTCCGGAAAAACTTTCAAAAAATTTTTGCATTGCATCGCTTGATTTGATAAAAATTATTTTAAAAAATTTCGGATAATGGAAAAATTCTTGTTGTAAAACTGGAAAAATTCCGGAAAACTCTAAAAAGTTAGATTTTTCGACGAAGTTTTGCATTTTATCGCTTGATTTTATGATTTCTGTCGACGTAAGGGTGGAAAATTCTTAATGATGGAAAACTTCGAATTAATGTGAAATCTATTATGTTAAAAGATTAAACGCGAAATGATCTAACAATTTCAAAATCATATGCATGAGCATAAGGCATCGGTCCGATTGTTCAAAATAGCATTGAATACAATGCATTCTGACAGCCACAAAATCATTATCAGAGCAGACGAAAGAACCTCTGGATGCCATTCAAGACACTTCAATGCTCCCACTATAAATGAATTCGGAGTGATGATTGTTGGGAAGAATGTAGAATCACGCGATATTGTTCTCAAGCGTCGGGACGGTGCACATCTGAGGAACGTGTACGATACTCATCGGTCATATGATTCACTTTAATACCTCTTGATGTTCTATCGTGGAGAGGATGGCTATCACCTCAATTTAAAGATGGTCAATAGAATGAAAGGTTTGTTAACAAGTCATCATTTTTCATTCTCCATTTAAGTTCGAATTCGTATATCAGGAGAAGAAATGAATTCTTATGCATATCGGTTGATGGTTTGGCAAGACGTTGACAATCATCTGTTAAGATATCGCCGGTTTTTTCAACAGTTCATCGAAGACATGTGCGTGCTTATGTGCGCCAGTCTTCTGTCGAAATTGGGAATACCAGCGCCAAATCGTTCTATGCACGATGAATTCAATCGAGAATCGCTACGAGATCAAGACTTTGATCGAGATGAGCTGACTAAAAGGGTCCGAAAAAATGTTCCGCCGTTGAATGCCGAGCTAACGAACGTGTACGATTGGCTGATGAAGGTCGTTGGAGATGGAACGGGAGGCATTTACTTTCTCGACGCACTCGGTGGGACAGGCAAGACATTCGTCATTTATTTGATTCCTCTGGTATCGCTACCACATTGTTGAAAGGCGGTCGAACTGCACATTCCGTTTTGAAGCAAGCCGTTGAATCTCCTCACAGTTGACAAACCAACGTGCACAATATCCAAGAATTCGTCGACAGCGAAATTGTTGCGAGAATGCAAAATCATCATTTGGGATGAATGCACTATGTCGCATATACGAGCTTTGGAGGCAGTTGACCGAACGATGAAGGCTTTAGGAGGTGATTCGAGACGATTTGATGGGGCTATGAAATTGCTGCCTGCAGATTTTCGTCAAACGCTCCCCGTCATCCCAAATTCTACTGCTGCTAATGAAATTAATGCATGCATGAAATCGTGGTCTATGCGTCGGCAAGTCAAAAGTTAAATTTGACTACGAACGTGAGAGTCACGTTGCAAAACGACCCGTCTGTTACTGAATTTTCAAGACAGCTACTTGCGTTTGGTATTGGCCTAATTCCTGTTGATGTTTCAACTGGATTTATGACGTTTCCGGCAAATTTTTGCGAGTTTACATCGTCGAAAGAGGAACCCAGCACCAAAGTTTTCCCTGCATTACACAATATTATAATAATCTAGATTCAATTAGTGAACGAGCCATACTAGCAGCGAATAATAAGGACGTAGATAGCTTGAATGTTATTATTCAAAGTCGAATCGATGGAGAACTGCATTCTTACAAATCCGTTAACAGCGTGACCGACGAAACTGTGGCGACCAACTATCCGACAAAAGTTTTGAACCCCCTATATGTACCAGGAACTCCGCCGCATAATTTACAGCTGGAGGTGAGATCGATCATAATAATGTTGCGGAATCTGAATCATCCGAAATTGTGCAACGGTACGCGGTGAACAATGTGATTAAAGCGACGATCATCAAGGGAAATTCAAAGGAGAGGAAGTCCTCATCCCACGAATTCCCATTATTCAACCGATCTTTCCTTCTAATTAAGCGAATTCAATTCCCCGTTCGTTTGGCTTTTGCGATGACAATCAATGAATCGCAAGGCCAATCGTTTGCAGTTTGTGGAATCAATGTCAAATTTTCCTGCTTTTCACATGGTTTGCTGTACGCTGCCTGTTCGCGTGTTGTGAAACCGTTTTCATTGTTTGTTTTTGCGCCGGAAAACAAATCAGATCGCTCTTAACTGATATCGATAATATTCAAATAAATCACATTAAAACTTGAACAATCTGTGTTTTACTATTACCCTGGAGCTTATGTAAAGTCGTGACTTTAGAGCGAGACGAATTTCTCCGGCTCGGAAGTTGTGTGGCAGAACAACGTTTGCCGGGTCAGCTAGTAAATCCATAAAGACTGTGGGCCCCAATTTCTAATAGAGTGGGATAGGTAGAAATTATTTTATTTTTCTAGTTCTCAGTCATTTTCTAAAACTATTTGTAAAAATTTCTGATGTACCATTTGATTTTTCTGGGTTAACGTCATCAATTAACATTACCTTCCAGGCAACTTTGTAACATATCTAGAAACTACATCAAACCATGTTTCACCGTTCCAACTATTATTAATACTATAAATCAAGCATAATATTTCTAAAAACAAGTTTTATGTATTCTGGTTTTAGATTTAAGTTGTTTGAGTCAATGTCATATTAGCTTTAAGGCAACTTTGTAACATTTACAGAAACTACTTTAAACCATCATGCAGCGCTCTAACTTTTATTATTTAAACAAATCAAGCATAATATTTCTAAAAAACAAGTTTTATGTTTTCTGGTTTTAGATTTAAATTGTTTGATTCAATGTCACATTAGCTTCCAGGCAACTTTGTAACCTATGCAGCAACTACTGCCCCCCATGCTGTATTTTTACAACTAAGTATATGTATGTGTAAATGCGTATAAAGTAACATTTGTTATATATTCTGACACAGAATATAAATGTATATTACTTTCGTTCCCCTCTTCTGCCTGACTGTTTTGGTTCTCCTTTCACTCTCTCTCATCCTCTCATTGGCAATAGCATTGTAGCCGACATTAAACTAAAGAAGGATGTCCTCATAGTTTTTGCCATTTGCTGTTAATTACGCTTGAAATATGTGTGTCAGCCATATAAAATAAAGAAAATTATAGAGGCATAAAGGCCGGGTACAGTGGAAAAACAACACTGTGTAATAACGTGTAATAATAATAAAATTTAATAAGTTTGTTAGCATGCTAATGAAATATTGTTGTTTGTTTATTGTGATTACTATCATGGTATATGAGCGCATATACAGCGATAAGCATGGAATGGAAAGGAAATTTAATTATGATGATGAAAGTGGATAAGTTTATGCGCAGCCTAGACTTTATTAATATTGTTTGAGCCTGTAAATAGTGTTTATTTTTGTTACTTACGCCGGTTATTGTTATAAATATCTAGTAGTAAAATCTTTGAAATGTACTTGCAGTAACGATTAATTCATAATAAGGTGTAGAAATAACTGATAGTTATTTGTTACGGTTGTAATGAATTGCAATGTGATTTTATAAAGATAACAACAAATTAATGCGATAGAAAGCATAGAGTGCTAATTTATTGTATTGTTAAATAAAACTAGTTAAAATAAGGTTTGTCTCTGGCTCTGTTCGTTACCAATGTCAGAATTAAATGACTCAAATCAATGCCTCACACTTATGGTAAAAAAAAAAAAAATATTAAGGCACTCCACAATCTGTAAGTGAATACTGATCGAATCCCAATAATAATTTTAAGTAAAAAGAATAAGTTTGTGAATGGAGATCATTGGGTCTGTTCACGGCACATAGAAACCTACATTCATCGAACTGTCGAAATAAGACAGGGTGTGTTCAAAAAAGTGGTCCAAAATTGTACCGACAGGAATGCGTAGTCGCGGAGGTCATATGCCAGAAATTATATTTACACATTAAATGCCATGAAATTTATGACCTAAGAAAGCCAATATTTTGGTCACTCCATTGAATATGGTGAGTTTAAATTGTTCTGGGAGACTTTAATGCAAAAATCGGAAGGCAAGATGTTCTTGGTCCATCGATCGGTAAACTCAGCCTGCATACCGACACGTCAGACAACGGGTTTAGGCTGGTTAGCTTCGCAGCGGGAAGGAACATGGTAGTGAGTGGAACCAGATTCCAGCACAAAGATATCCACAAGGCAACTTGGCTATCCCTCGATCAAAACACCAAAAATCAAACGCAAAGAAAGCTGGACATCGCGAAACTGCAAACCCCAGAGATAGCCACGGCGTACTCCAACCAGCTCTCCCAACTACTACGACACAACGACTTTACTTCTGACATTCCCGACACACAGTGGCAGCATATTGCGCATTCCATGGCAACCGCCATAACAACCGTACTAGGATATGAAAAACGGCGCTCAGACAAATCTTGGTATGATGTAGAATGTCGCATAGCGTCTGAGGAACAGGTTGCCGCATATAGGACAACTCTTCAACCAATTGTAAGCCGGGCTGTTAGGGAACGGCATAAGGAGACAGTTAAACAGGCGAGAAGGATATTTAAGCGAAAAATACGTCAGATGAAGGAACGGGAGAACGATGATATAGAGCGATACAGGGATAGAGGTGAGGCCCGAAAATGTTACCAGAAAGTAAAAGAAAAAGGCTACGGTAATGGGCTTCCCTCCTGTAAGGACAAGGATGGAAATCTGGTCACAGATACGGAGAGTGTGCTGTATATATGCAGTGAAAACTTCCAGCAACTGAGAAGGCAGCGCACGTTAAGATATCACGCCAATTGTCGCCCACGGCTTAGATTGCCCACCACCAAGTCAAGACGAGGTAAGAAGAGCAATATCGCGGCTGAAAAATAAAAAAGCAGTCGGTGCAGACGGACTTCCAGCAGAGCTCTTCAAGTTCGGTAGTGAGGAGCTGATAACGGGCATGCACCAGCTCCTACGCACAGTTTGGCTTACAGAGTGCATGTCCGACGATTGAAATCTAAGCGTATTATGTCCTGTGCTGAAATAAGGTTATCCAAGTAGGTGCTCCAACTACTGCGGGATCAGCCTTTTACCCATCGCATATAAGATCCTGTCGAGTGTGCTATGTGAAAAACTAAAGCCAGTGTTAAAATCAACCTAATAAATCAACAACTGACCAGATATTCACACTTCGGCAAATCATGGAAAAGACCCAAAAGAAACTGATCGACACGTACCATCTTTTCGTCGACTATAAAGCTGCCTTCAACAGCCCGATGCGGAAGATATAACTCGAAACTATGGCTGAGTTTGGTATTCCAGCGAATCTGATACGCCTTTGCGAAATGACGCTGACTGACACGAAATCTTCAGTGAAGATTGGCAAGGATCTTACGGAGCCATTCTGTACCAGACGAGACCTAAAACAAGCCGACGCACAGTGGGGTAAAATCACGATCTGGGCGGCCAAAATTATTGGAAGCAAATTTATGAAGCAGAATGTTAACATATTACTCGGCGATGCGTAAAAACTAATAATATGTTAACATTCGGGGGGTAGAGGTTACGACCGTTTTAACACAAAAAATGGTTTTTATAAAAAATTTAAGATTTCAAGTATTTCCCATATATGTCCACAAGGTTGCATTTTGGAGCCCTACCTCCCTACAACTTTTTATTCGTCTGGATACCCTCTAACTATAAATGCATAGAAATATAGGACATCCAGTATGTTAACTAAAGTGGTTCAGTAAAACCGCAGAAATTATGGTCTATTCTTCCGCAGTAGGTAAATGGCTCTAAAACACAAAACCGCAAAAACCCGCAAAATTTTTTTTATCCATATGAACAATACGATGTTAAAGATTATATATAATCACAGATTGAAGGGGTGAAAAGGGGTGATGCATAACTTTATGTCCATAGATCGATTTTGTTACCCATTGAAATTGACAAAAATACCATATTTTTCAATGCTGCTTTACTAGTATGAATTTGAATTATAAGTTCAATTAGCTAAGTGTATTAAATAATATTAACCTGCTTTATTATTTTCCATTTTACTTAAATGTTTAAACTAAACACACGCCTTCCCACAGCCTGCTAAAATTGTTGCTTTACCTGAGCACAACAAAATAGAAAATGCACAATTAGTAACAAGTAACTTTAACAGCGTGTAGAAAACGAATGTAAGCAAAATGGAATGAAAAAATAACGGAATCTAGTGAAGCATTTTGTTCTCTTTACCTTACAATCGGAAATTATTAAAAACATTGGTTTTTGAGAAATCGAATTTTGGCCGCCCAGATCGTGAATTTACCACACCGTGCGACGTCCTATCGTGTGACCTCTTCTATATAGTGAAGGAGATGATAATGAGGAAAGCTGCAGTAAACACAAGTGGCACGATATTCAATATGGGAAACTGCACGTTGACAACTATAATTTCGAGGTAGTATATAATTTTATCTACCTACCCTCCTCCATCGACAAAACAAATAATGCCATCCTCGAATACCTGAGAAGAATCCTGCTAGCTAATAAATGCGAGTTGTACACTGACATTGACGTGATCATACGCATTAAGGTGCAGCGGTTGCGTTGGCTAGGTTATGTTGTACGCATGGACAGAAATGCTTCAGCTCGAAAAGTCTTTAAAAATGAACTCGATCGACGGCGCAGAAGAGGGCGACCAAAGACCAGGTTACTGAGAACCTTACAGAATTTGATGTGACTAACTGGAGAAGAAGATTGAGGTGCTTATAATATTTTTCTACATACGATATATAATCCAATGGGCTTGCAAAAAAGTGCCAGCTAAGTAAGTAAGTAATTATCTTGTAAAAGTACACAAACCATAAGAAAGCGATAAAAACGATTTAGAAATCAATATGGACTATATTTCACCCTTTCTGTTATATGCCACACAAAATGACCTAATTTAAAAATAAAATATTTTTGCCATAACTTCCCAACCGGCACCTGGTGGATAATGAAATTTGGACGCAAAACCTCATAAATCCTAAATATTTCACACACCCCTTCTTGTACCTCCCATATAGATAACTGAAATTGCCCTTTTACATGCATATCTTTTTTTATTTAAAAATCAGTTAATTTCAATAACTCGGGACTTGAACAATATATTATATTGGGTGATGGTATTTATAAGCCAGTTTACCTGACTGAAATTTCTGTACGAAGTTTTAAAATAAGTTCAGAGTTCTAAAAAAACACCCCTTACAAGCAACATCATTGGAATATTGAAACTTCTGTGCTTGATTATAGTCTTTTTGTTGTTAATAGCTTCACATGAACCTTCCATTAACATGTTACCTACCCATTATTTTCGTCATTTGTTTTTGTTTTAACAAATATATTTATTACTACACAGTTGTACACAAACCTCTTAAATTGTCCATGACAACCATAAGAAACCCATCGCAGTAGTATAAAATATATTTCCATTAGGATTATTATATAAACAAATTCTTCGAATCCTCAGCAGGTCTCACAATTTGTTGAAAACAAATACATTCTAGCCTTAAGATAGCATAACGAGAACATAAACATCAATGGCATTATTTTTTCACAAAGGACAAAGGAAATTGTTACCGAGAATTCCATAATGTAAGACTATAATTTCGAAATTTAATTTGTTTACTTACAAAACATAACATATTATTCAAAATGTATTCTGATTGTAAAATTATAATAAGCAGCAGTGTAACAAAAATTTGGAACAACTTGAGGACAAATACTTGAAGTGAGGGACGTGACGGGCTGATGAATACCACCGCTCGTTATATACGGTGTCATCAATCTTCAGAAAAAAAGGTATAATGAGTACATCGATTCGAACACACACTCATATACGTCCTAAAATAAATAATTTGTTTATTATTCCTAGCAAGCAAAGTAAAATCAATTACAACTTTTAAATAAAAACAATTAACAACTTTTAAACAAATATTTTTTATGTCTCCCATAGGCAATTAAATTCCACATAGAACTCTGACCTTCAACTTCTTACAAACTGCAAGTTTTCTTAAGATATTTTTCCGCCAAGCTTTAAATTTAATCAACATTCACTTTTCATTAGATCGTCGACATCACGAGCAACTAGAACATCACATTCTTCAACTCGGAAAACTCATTGAATCGCTAGAGCCACAATGAAAACCACAAAATGGGCACAAACCCATTTTTATGCATTGTTTTCTCTTGGTTTTACTTAGGCCAAAGCTCCTTCAGACTTAAGAAGATGAGATGTGGAACGATTTTTATTGTTGAACAAATATGTCTCCCTTCCCCCTCCCTAAGCCACAATATACTTTGCGGAAGCTGTGAACATGTGCAGTTCTCTGTGTCGTTCTAAACATAACAAAATAAGAATGACACAAAAAGAGCAGAAAGTAACTATGAAACTCGGCATGAAACGAAGGCTAAATTGAAAGAAATAATGCGGAACTGTGTTTATGTTTCTTCTTAAGCCATGTTTGTTTATGTTTAACGTAGATTTGTTGTTTTAAGTGTTATGTTGGCTGTATTTGTTATTTACATTGAAATTGTATATGTGCACATATCTGGGCTGTAGATATGTGTGTATGTGTGTGTGTCTGTGCACAAATAGAGCGACAACAACTATTGGTACAACTACTATATTAATATACAGTTTGTACTTGCAGCAAACTAATAGTTTAGATGGTGGCATGAGTATGTGGCATATTTTTGTAAGCATTAAGTTGAGCGAAATGAGACAAGATTTGTTGACAGCATAAGAACTATTGGTGTTCGAAAATGTAATAAAGTAATGGACTCTTCCAAACACATCCTAAATTGAAACATGTAACCATGCTAATAATAATGCCTTATCAGCAAGAGGCACTATTGATCTAAATTTTCCTACGCGTGGAAATGCAGAACACAATTCGTAACAAAACCCAAATCTATGTCTTCGACAATATCTATACATATACAATACCGTCATAGACTTTGAAACCATCCAACCGAGTTGTCTTAAGACGGTTTCGTTAGAAAGGCATATAACGAGCCTGAGGAAGTCTCAGTCGCCTCCGATGTCTCCGCAAGGACCCATAAACCCCCTTACGAAATATAAAGGTGGGTCTTACCTAAATAGGGTAAGATATGATATTTGTAGTTGCTTAATTTATAGCCCACAGAATAAATATAGAACAAAACATACCTTGGGGAATGGGACTTTGCTCAGAGGTGGAAAGTTACTGATTGTTACTCACTTGGGAGTGACCAGAATCGATTCCTTTGTGGCACTGTCCAAGCAGCTAACTACTTCCGGTCTAAGACCAAGTATTCCCCGGGCAATGACTTCAAAGAAACCGCTTAGAAGTTAGCTAAAGTTAGAAGGCATTACAACCAAGTATCCTGAATGGTCAAAGAGACGTCTCAGGAAAGTAGGCTTGAACCGCTGAAGCATGGTTGCATCGTGGGATTGGACGTGCAGATAGCAGCCGTATTACCAATCTAGGAGACGAGGGTTAGCAACCCACATCTTCCGAAAACTAAATTGCGAAAATCCATAGAGTCTGTTCCATATTGGGCGGCTTCCTGGTCAGTGTCTGCCTCAGAATGAGCGGCTGAAATGTTTCCTGGCAGTAGGAATAAAATGCAGAACCTGGTGGGCTGGGCTTGCCACCCGCCACCAGTATAATGGCAGTGAATAAAATGAGAAATAAGAGAAAAAGAAACCCCCAAAATGTTGACGACCACCGCAAACGTTTTAAGGACCATGATTTGAGAATATGCACTTGGAATGTTAGAACTCTTTACCGACCAGGTGCCTCTATTCAACTGGTGGATGTCCTCGAAGAGTATAAGGCTGACATTACTGCTATACAGGAAATTCGGTGGACTGGATATGGATGCTCGCGGATGAGGATGTGTGACGTGTACTACAGCTGCCACGCGGAAAAGCATGAGTTTGGTTGTGGATTTGTGGTCGGCAAGAGACTACGACACCTGGTCTCTAGGTTTACTCCTGTCAGTGAACGAATCGCCACCATAAGACTAAAGGCAAAATTTTTCTACATCACGCTGATATGTGCTCATGCTCCGACGGAGGAGAAAAGTGACGATGTCAAAGACGAATTCTACTCCCAACTTGAAGAAACATATGACCGTAGCCCGGGCCATGATGTTAAAATCGTGCTGGGAGATTTTAATGCCAAAATAGGCCGGGAGAATGTCTTTAGCCCAACAGTCGGAAAATTTAGTCTGCATACTGACACATCGCCAAACGGAATCAGACTGATTGATTTCTCTGCAGCAAGGAACATGGTAATTAGCAGCACACGATTTGACCACAAAAACATTCACAAAGCAACGTGGATATCTCCCGATCAAGTAACGAGAAACCAAATTGATCACGTGGTAATCGATGGAAGGCACGCGTCAAGTGTCTTAGACGTACGAGTGATCAGAGGTGCGAACATCAACTCGGATCACCACCTCACTGCAGTGAAGGTGCGTACTAGGCTAAGCAGAGCGAAAAACCTGCGTAACCAGGCACAGAGAAAGCTGGACATCGCTAAACTGCAGACCGCGGAGATAGCCAACGCCTATTCTGACCAACTCACTCAACTACTTCTTGATGCTCCAACTCCCGAAAATACTAGCGCGCAATGGCAACATATTGCCCACTCGATGGAAAGGACTGCGCGGTCCGTACTAGGGTATGTGAAGCCCTTTAACGATAATGCCTGGTACGATGACCAATGCCGCGATGCCACCCGGGAACAAGATGCTGCATACAGGGCCAAACTGCAGCCAATGGCAACGCGAGCTGTTCATGAAAAGTATAGGGAGAAGAGGCGGGAGGCGACTCGACTCTTCAGGCGAAAAAAACGAGAGCTTAAGGAGCGGAATAATGTGTGTATTGAAGATTACAGGAACAGAGGTGAAGCCCGAAAATTCTATCAGAAGATAAAAGGAAAGGTACATGGAACAGGTCTTCCCTCCTGTAAAGACAAGGATGGTCATCTCGTCACTGACTCCGAGAGCGTACTGAGAATATATAAAGATCACTTCTGCAGCCTATTGATGTGTGAAAACTTGACGGAAGAAGACTGTGCACCAATCCGAGAGGATAACATCGAGTGTCCACCTCCGAGCCAAGCTGAGATAACAACTGCCATATCCCGCCTAAAGAACAACAAGGCCGCTGGGGCTGATGGTCTTCCAGCTGAGTTGTTTAAGGCGGGTGGAGATGAGCTTGTTTTAAGCATGCAACAGCTCATAGAGAACATTTGGCTTCAGGAGAGCATGCCAGAGGATTGGAATCTCAGTGTGATATGTCCAATCTACAAAAAAGGTGACCGTAGTGAGTGTAAAAACTATCGTGGAATTATGGACTATACGAAGCCATGTCTGAGTTCGGTATTCCTGCGAAGATAATTCGTCTCTGCCGGTGTACCCTTACGAATACCAAATCCTCTGTTCGGATTGGCAAGGATCTATCTGCACCATTCGATACGACGAGAGGTCTTAGACAGGGTGACGGTTTGTCATGTATGCTGTTCAACATAGTGATGGAGAAGGTGTTAAGGAAAGCAGCGGTTTACATGTCTGGCACCATATTTAATAAGAGCCACATGCTGCTCGCATATGCCGATGATATCGACATTATCGGTCGAACGATGCGGGAGGTAACAGCTGTTTTCACATCAGTTGAAAGGGAGTCAGCGAAAATGGGTTTGGCAGTGAATGAGGACAAGACGAAGTTAATGGTATCATCGAACAAGGTGTCCACCCGTTGGGGACGCAGCGTGAACGTTGAAAACTATAGCTTTGAGGTAGTGGATGAATTTATCTACCTTGGATCCGCCATGAACAAGAACAACAGTGTCAGCCTCGAAATAAAACTACTTTGGACTACGCGAGCACTTTATAAACACCACCCTATCTCGAACTACCAAAGTCCAGCTGTACCAGGTACTAATTTTACGGGTCCTGTTGTACGCCTCCGAATCTTGGGTGCTTACACAGGCAGATGCAGCTCATCTGGCGGTGTTTGAGAGAAAAATACTCCGCAAAATATATGGACCCATTTGCGTAAACGGCGAGTTTAGGATTAGGATGAACCATGAGCTGTACGAGTTATACCACGACATTGATGTCGTCAAGCGGATCAAAGATCAACGATTACGCTGGCTAGGCCATGTCGTGAGAATGGATGAGGAAACTCCAGCGCGAAAGTATTCTATCAAGACCTCGAAGGACGGCGCAAAAGAGGGAGACCACGACTACGTTGGAAGGACCAGGTGGAGGAATCACTGACGCTGCTTGGTAGGACTGACTGGAGACGGTGCGCACAAGATCGAAGCGAATGGAAATCTTTGATCATTTCGGCCTCTGACTTAGGCACTAAGATATAAATATATATATGTGTCAAGTTGTTTTAAAGGCTAATAATAATAATAATACCTTGACCCAAGAGCTAAAGGGAAACCAGTGTTTTAATGTCCTTGAGATGTCTTATGAACCGGGTGTTAATGGTGGGGAATATTTTTAGTCGGAGGTCTCGTATCGTTGTTGGTATCTTCTGTGGTTAATAGTGATGCCTGGGGATATATTGCCCTTTTTTACAGGTAGGCGAACCTTAGACGAGCGATGGTGATTCGGTGACGGGAGCTACTCAAAAATAAAATCGATAGGACTTCTTGGTGACATTCGTTAAGGTTCTTGGAAAACCGAAAAAAAAATCTACTTCCAGGCTCTGGTCTTACATGTGGACAAGTGCAAAAGGAACCGTTCTACAGCCCCAAAGCCCTTTGTACAGTTACAAGGACTCGTTGTGCAGGCCTATAGCCTCGTGGTACCGACTCTGTGTCCATTATACAGGCTTATAGTCCACTGGGCAAGTGGAAAGACTTGTTGCACAGTCTCAAAAATAAAAAAAAACTATTTCCAGGCTCTGGTCTTACAAGTGGACAAGTGCAAAAAGAACCGTTCGACAGCTCCAAAGCCCTTTGTACAGTTGCAAGGACTCGTTGTGCAGGCCTATAACCTCGTGGTACTGACTCTGTTTCCATTTTACAGGCTTATTGTCCACTGGGCAAGTGGAAAGACTTGTTGCACAGACTCAAGGACTTAAGCCCGGTATACAAGAACAAGGACTCGTTGTACTGACGCAGTGTCTACTTAACAAGCTTATAGTTCACTGTGCAAGTGCAAGGATTCGTTGTACAGTCTCAGTGTCCGTTTTACAGACTTATAGCTAGTGGATCAAGAGCAAGGACTCATTGCACAGACTTAAGGTCCATGCTGCAGGCCCGTTGTAAAAGTGCAAGCACTCATTGTATAGACTCAAGGTTCGTTACACAGGCTTATAGCCCGTTTAGCAAGTGGAAGGACTCATTTTACAGACTCAAGGTCCAGTCTGCAGGCTTATAGCCCGTTTTACAAGTGGAAGAATTTGTTGAAAAGACTCAGTGTCTGCTTTATTGGTTTATAGTCCGTCAAGGACCCGCTGTAAATATAACCCCATTAACTTGAATAAGACACTTAATTATACCCTCACCCTACGGGTATGAGGGTATATATAATTTGATATGATCCCAAAGTGTAACACAGAAGGAGTCACTTTGAGTCGTTTGAGCTATGTTTGAGCCGTCTGTCTGTCTGCCTGGGTTTCCGGCTGGTACGCACGATAAGACACAACCAAATGTTTTGAAATTTTGCACGAGTTTATATTTCCCCAAAACTACTTACGGTATTGCAAATGGGCTTCATGACCCCGCCCCTTCTGGTATCTCCCATACAAATCCATCATTCGGTCCATTAGAAATCGAGTAATAATAATAGCAATACAACCAATGGGATCGTACCCAAATTCTATATTTATTAAATCTATAACAAGATAAAGCTTTGGAAAACAAACTGAAAGTCTAGCCGAGCCTCTTCTGATACCTCTAATACAAATGTACCTTTCCGCCCACTTCAGAGATGGAGTAATAACATCAATACATCCAATGCGATCGTACCCAACTTCTGTATTTAGTAAAGCTATAACAGGATAAAGTTTTGGAGATAAAATTGGAAAGCTAGCCAGGCCTCTTCTGATACCCCCATACAAATGTACCACTCCGCCCTCTTTAGAAATCGAATAATAATATCAATATACTAAAAAATTTTATGTTTTATTGAGGGTGAGGGTATATGTAAATCGGGGTTTCCGACTGAAACCTTCTTTCTGATTTTCCCATGAATGAGGTATGGAATAGGTTCCCGCATTGTTGTAAATTTATACGCTCTCTATTTGATATTCACAACAAACTGCACCTACTTGTTTATCGACGAAAAGAAACATCACTGTTTGAAAAGATTTTACTAGTCATGCCGCGTGACTCGACACTTTAAAGCAAAGTTTCTGTAGAGAACTTCGAGGGTGCCGTCAATGAAAGTAAACTGTAGATGATTGGAGCGGGGAATCGAATCACGAATGTCCCGCATAGTAGCCGCGTGTTCTAACCACTATGCCCCGGCCGGTCCCAAACCTATTAACATACTTGGAATATCTGGCGTACTATTAACCTAGGCGGTATAAATTTAACACCAATATGCGCGGCAAAACCCAAACCACTCTACCTACTAATACGGGTCTATAATACCTCATACTAATGTTTCCTATGGATACATTTGATATCAGTGTACGTATTTAAAGAAAGAATTGTTGGATCAAAACAAGAGGTGTGGTCCTGACCACTATTAACTTAAGCTTAATATTTGTTTTAAAATTGAAATGAGAGCTTTGAAACATAGTGTGAGTTCATATTACATCAATGATTGTTATTGGCTGATGGGTAAGATCCAGACATAGAACCTTCCTATATAAAATAAATGATTATTATCAGGTACCAAGATAAGTGTAGCAGTGAGTGTATTAGAACTTTGTATGAGTTCCTTTGGTACTTATGTGCGTAGTTTTTCCAACAATGGTATTGATCGGAATTGTAGGCGTGGCAACAAATGGTCTAATCATAGTTTAATGATTACAGTACTACCGTATTTATAAATAATTTCCGAGGCAGGACGAAGCTTGGTAAGTCAATTTATATAATTTTGAAAAACTGCTTGTTATAAACCTATGCACATTGGTCAGATCTGTGAAAAATTTGTCCTTAATATGAAGGATACTTTCAAAGGGCATAAAACATGATACTAAGGTGGTTTTTGGGGTCGCTAATTTCGAATCTGGAGTCAAATTTTTAAAACCAAAATGGCGGATACAGAAGTGCGGACTATTTATATTATATTTTTCTTCAACAATTTTTAACAGTTTACCCATATTTTTTTAGCAGCCAAGGCCATATACTTTTCAGACTACCTTATACCATAACATTTGAATGTCTACTACAATTGAAAGAGTGTTATACACATACACTCATGCTTACAAATATAGGTGAATGTTCGTCTGTGTTTTTATAGTCTAGTAAACGTGAAAGAGTTTAACTAAAAAAAAGAAAAATAAAAAATACAACAAAACCTCGCCCCAAGTGAAAAATGTTTCACCTAAAGTAGGCCACAAAAACATTCAATACATTCGTATTTCATTTTCATTTTTTGCCACACAACAATCCAGGGATTTACCAAAGTAACTATGTAGGTTAATATGTTTTGTGAATGTGTGCTTTAAATAATATATGTAGTTAAGTTGTAGTAGAGTTAAACACTTTCTCGTGCGTACACACATCCGCGCCACAATCTCTATAACTTTAACTGATACTTAAACTATTCTCATCCCATCGTCCCACTGAGAACTAGTAAACCGAATAGTTTCTTATAGTTTGTGGTTTATCAAAAACAGAATAAACCCGTAAAATTGGTTTAAATTAAATTCCATGAAATTTATTGAAGTTCGCACACACACGCACATAAAACAACTCGGTTTTTAAGACAACATCACGTACACACGTATGTTTGGATTTGTACGTAGAAACATGGAAATAACATTAACATTGGAGTGGATAACTATAGCGAGAGCATGTGTATAGTGAGTAAGCAAACGACTGAGCAATACCAGCAAACTCGTTTAAAAATTATTATTGGAATTTGGGTTTATTTCAAAATTACGTTTACAACAAAAATTTTGTAGTACATTAGTAAAATTAAATTGTCTTGCGTAACTCTCAATTATAATTACAGCATACAGAATTGTATTATGGATTGTGTTTAGCAATGATTTGGTAGTGCAAAGACTTATGGGTCATTTTTCTTGGCGATGATATAGATAGTTGGGGCACATCGTTATTAAGGGCTTTGACTTGAAAAAAATAGAATTGAATTTATTGCAAATATAGTTCCTGCATAATACAAATTTTTTTAGAAGAGTGAATATATTAAATAATGCATAATAAAAGTGTGAATATGTATTTATTACACCATCATCCTGAGGAATGGAGTATATATCATTTGATAAGACCCAAAAGTGTAACACATAGAAGGAGTCACTTAAGACCCTAGGTATCTTTGAACCAAATTCGATTAATGACTTTTTGAGTCGTTTGAGCCATGTCCGTCTGTCTGTCTGGCTGTCCGGCTGGTGCGCACGATAACTTTCGAAAAACGCAACCAAATGTTTTGAAATTTTGCATGAGTTAATATTTTCCCAAAACTACTTACGGTATTGTAAATGGGCTACATGGCCCCGCCCCTTCTGGTACCTCCCATACAAATGTACCTTTCCGCTCACTATAGAGATGGAGTAATTATATCAATACACCCAACGCCATCGTGCCCAAATTCTGTATTTAGTAAAGGTATAACCTCCTATACAAATGTACCGCTCCGCCCACTTTAGAAATCGAGTAATAATATTAGTATAATAGAAAATTTTTTGTTGTACTGAGGGTGATGGTGTATGTAAGTCGGGTTGCCCGACTGGTACTTTCTTACTGGTTTTTTAAACCTTTCAATATTTAAAATCCTTACGAAAGAAGAAATGATAAAAAATGGGATTTCTTTAAGTACTTCGACGGCATAACCTCGGTTCATTCATTTCCTAAAGCTGTGTTTCTTACTTTCTGCAGCCATTTTCTAATAAATTGAAACGATGGGGCTTCGATTATATGCCAAATGTAATGATGGAAAATATTTCGTTGCGCTATAGTCGATGAATAATTTTGTCGTAGTACTTGCGTATGCCAAGATACTGAATCCCCAATGGCTGCTCGTATTTTTCGGTACGCTTCCGCCCACTCCGCTATGATGTATCTTTTTCAAGTTCTGGAGTATTCTTCTTCTTAATTGGTAGCACCAACAGAAATTCATCTATCAGTGGCCGCACGTAGAAAATAATTCCAAGTGCTTTGGACGTTTGCGCTCCGTAGATAGTTGGCCACGGTTCCAAATATATTGCGAAGTATTTTGATCCGCAGAATTTTGCGCTGTAGAGCAAGACAGGTAGTATCAGAGTCTGGTAGATTTGGATCTATGTTCTTCGAGAGAGCGCTTTGTCATTAAATCGCTTGCTTAGCGCATAGTAACAGCGGTTTGCGATTAATACTCATCTTTTGATTTGCAGGCTAACATTATTATTTTTGTTTATGGTGAAGCCAAGGTAGACAAAATCAACTACCACTTCAAAGTTATAGTAGTCAACGTTAACGTAGCATCCCAGACGAGTGGACTCTTGGCTCGTTGAAACAAATAACTTGGTTTTGTCCTCATTTATCACCAGACCCACTTTCGCCGACTGCTTCTTCAATGCTCGAAAAGGCCGCAATAACATCTCGCAATCCACGGCCAATGATATCTACATCATTGGCATACGCAAGCAACATGTGACTTTTCTTGAAGATGGTACCATTCCTGTTTACAGAAGCCAAGAGTTTTGTCAATTATCACTGAAGACTTCGTGTTAGTCAGAGTCATCCCGCAAAGTCGTATTAGCTTCGCGTGGATACCAAACTCAGTCATTGCATCTAACAATTTCTGTCGTATAGGACTGTCGAATGCAGCTTTGCTGTCGATGAACAGATGATAGGTGTCGATCTGCATTTCTTGGGTCTTCTCTAGGATTTGTGGTAGTGTGAATATCAGGTCGATCGTGGATGAGGTCCAATCAGGTTCACCAGAATGGGCTTTAGTCTTTCGCATTGAACACTAGACAGGACATTGTATGCGATGGGTAAAAGGCTAATTTCGCCTTTCTTAAGCACAGGACATAGAACATTCAGATTCCAATCTTCGGGCATGTATTCTTTGTGCTAAATCGTGTTTATGAGCTGGTGCATGCATGTTGCCAGCTCATAAAATGCTCTGCCGGTAGTCCATAGGCTCCCTTAGCTTTATTATTTTTAAGCCTTGCAATCGCGGTGCTGATCTTGTTTTGGCTCGGTGATGGACAACTAATCCGTCATCTATTATTGGTGTGATTTCGTCACATATGCTGCCTTCGGAACGAGTAGAGATCGAAAGTGTTCCCTCCATATTTGAGTGTCCGTGACCAGATTTCCGTCTCTCTTCTTACAGGTGGGAATCCCTGTTCCAAAACCTTTGCATTTAACCTTTTGGTAGAACTACACCTCTATCCCTGTATATTTCGTTAACCTGGCTCTCTCTTTTCTTCCATAGACGATTTTTCCACCTGAACATGCGTTTCATATATCTCCTTTTCCCTTTATAACGCTCAGTCACCTCACGCGTCCCCATTGCAACATACATTTTGCAACATTCATCATCGTACCAGGGCTTGTCTGAGCGTGGGTTTTCATAACACAGTACGGTCGTTGCGGCAGTGGTCATAGAATTCGCAATATGCTGCCACTGTGTGTCCGGAACATCAGAACTAGGGGGGTTTGTTTGAAGTAATTGAGAGAGATGGTTAGAGTAGGCATTGGCTATATCGGTGGTATGCAGTGTGTGATGTCTAGCTTCCTTTGCGTTTGGTTACGAGTGTTTTTTAGCACAACTTAATCGTGTGCGTACCTTGGCTGTAACTAGGTGGTGATCCGAGTCAATATTTACACCGCCCATCACACGTACGTCCATATCGCTTGAGACATGCCTTTCATCAATTACCACGTGATCAATCTGAGTTCTTGTATTTTAATCGGGAGATATCCAGGTTGCCCTGTGGATATCTTTATGCGGGAATCTGGTTCCACTCACAACCATGTTTCTTGCCGATGCGAAACAAACTAGTCTATATCCGTTATCGGAGGTGTTGTTGTGTAGATTGCTGAACCAAGAGCATCTTCCCTTCCATTTTTAGCGTTAAAATCTCCCAGAGCAATTTTAATGTCATGTGCGGGGGCATATATTTCCTCCAGGCGTTCATAGAATGCATCTTTAATGTCATCGTCTTTGTCTTCCGTCGGGGCGTGAACACAAATCAGCGTAATGTAAAAATATTTCGCCTGGATACGAATAGTTGCTTTTCGGTCACTTACAGGGTTAAACCGAGAGTCCAGGCGTCGAAGTCTCTTGCCGACTATGAATCCAGATTCGTGTCTTTATACATGTCAGCCATTAAAAATGTCACAGTTGTTCGTCGTGTGCATCCCTGTCCCGTCTATCTCATTCCTGAATGGCGGTGGATAGATAGTGGCACCATCTCTGTATAGAGTTCGGATATTCCAGGTGCATATCTTTAAATCATGATCATTTTAACGTTTGCCGGGTCGACAACATTTGGAGGGGGGGTCTTGTTTTTTCTTCAGGTTTTCATAAGAACTGTTTTGTTTAAGGAGAGTGGCTTATTAGGCCACCGCGCCCGATCCTAGTTTCTTGGTGCTGCCAAAGCCACTAAAAGAGCCTCTGTGTTGAGCTTCAGTTACTTTTGTTACCTACTTCCTAAGACGTATCGGTCGTAGCTTGCCGTTTATGTTACTCAACATTGCGTCTTCTCACTTTTGCTACCACCGACCGGATGTTCAGGCATTGCCCGTGAAATACGTAATCTCTCGGATGTTGTGAGCTTCTTGGGAACCTCCAAAGAGAGTTTTTGGTTATTCACAAATGAATAACAATCAGAAAGACTCAAATAATAAAATTCCCTATTCTGGAGTATACGAATAACATGTGTTACTATGAAGGTATGTGAAAAATGATTCGGAAGTTGACCTGTATAAATATAAGACAGATGCTTTGAAAATTATAAAAATTTGTATTAAACCATTTCAGTACAAACGTATTTATAAATTTTTCCTGGGTATTTCTCTTGATTTTCCTTCGATTTCAACTAATGAATTCGTATTTTCGTAATATAGCCAACAATATCAATAAAGTTACAAATAAATTGCCAACTAAATCTTCGTTATAAATACGATAATTTATTAAACATAGCTTTTTTGTCCTTTGCTTCATTTATCACTTAACACAGATTAAGTATTCGCCAGAACTTTTATATAAGAACAAAAGTTTATTACAACAAATCGATTGATTCCCCAAAGAATTTATTCAATGCTCTGGGATTACTATGGCAATAAATTTGCCGCATGTTAAATCAAGTTTTTCAAACAAATCGTTTTGATATTTTTTTCTTCTCCGCAGCCTAAGAAACAAACAATATTCCTTAAACTTTGCTCCAAACCCCTATCAACTAAAAATAACAATTCCGCTGATAATATTCCCTAGAGATGCCACACGCTCGCATAGGAAAACAAACGTTCATTGGCACAAGGATATAGTTTCGCACACACACACACATATATATTGTGTGTGCGTGGATATGTGTGTACTTGCGGGCAATGCAAACACTTTCTAGCAGTACTGTCAGTGTCCTTTCTAACGCACAACGCAAGAATAACATAAGTAGATGAAAACAAAACATCAGACATAAAAATATTGCCAAGTAGTGGTATTAGATTAGAATGATTAGAAGGTTGATAGGAAGTAGAATCGAGCATAATTGATTTTGTATCTAGTACTTTCAATTGTTAGTTGAGCTTGGGAAAACTTGTGTCCACTTGGTGCTACTGCAGCTATAGCCCCTTAAAGTTACAGCGATTGTATTTAGTGTGATAATTGAAACTAGAGTTATTTCAATTAAACTTTCATCAGAAGACACAGCGACTATTTGCTGACATTGGCAAAAGTTAGTTTGTTTTGGATAAGCACATATGTTTGTTACACATAACGTGCGTAAGTATTATTCAATGGTTTGTAAGCAGCGAAAAAAGTTGTGAAATCTCTTAACACAATTAATATATACGCTTTGAACTAGGAAACTTTTAAATGAGATGTTATAAAGGAAAACGCAACTTGGCATTAACAAAAGTTGTTCTTTGTTATACTTTTGGGAAAGCAATCACTGTTTAGATGTTAGCAAGTTATGTTCGATATATTATTTAGCTATGCACAGTGTTGGAAAAAGCTATGTATCGGACATTCAAATAAATTGAATTTATTTTAGTGTATCAAATTGAGCAACAAGTTTTCTGTTTTGTATTAATGACCAATTTAAAGAATGACATGTTTTCAACTTCGTGCCAATTTCATCCTCATAACTCTTTTAAATAAATAGGGGATTTCTGGTACGTTATCGGCTGTATATATATCAATGACAAAACACTAAAGCCATTTTAACAATATTGTTAGGCGATTAAAACACTTTGAATGGACCGTGTCAGTGAATTCTAGAACAGGATCATTGGTTTTTAAGTTTACCTTTTTACACGTAAAGTTCATATGCAACATTTTAATAGTAATGGCTAAAGCTTTTTGCATTACACAGAAAATCTAACGTAAATTTAATACAACTAATATAACGACAATTGTTATCAACATTTCGTGCCAAGAATGTGTTATTTAAAAAATTCCAAAGTTTTGATTAATGCTCGAGGTCAATGTTTTTTGTTTTACATTTTGTATACAGAAAAACATCATCATGATTGAAAAAGTTTGATGAACAACACAAAATCGAAGCTAAGCAATATATATAGTGACCACTCTCCTCTACAGTTGTTTGGGTAACATTTTCCTATCACATATAATTGTTGGCAAAAATGTACGACATAGGATAGCAACAACAACCATAAATTTTGCTACATATTTTATTAAACTTCTCTTATTAACCACTAAAATTCTATTTCAACCATAATAATTAGTCCAAAAAGTTCGAAAACAAATACACCACATGCTACAAGTCAATCAGAAAATCCTGGAAAAACTTTATTCAACTGAATTAGTTTTGTTTTTTTCAAATTTGTTAATAAAAATCACAACATCAATACTGTTATGTTAACAAAAACTTAGGTAAAACATTTCCAGAAAAAAAAATTTCATGACAAAAGTTATGTATTGTATTAAAGTTGATCATTAAGACCAATACCATTGACTTAACACTATCCGCCCACTAGAGCCTTTTTGAACTAACTAACATTTGATTGAAGAGCAAATCACGAAATTTAAATTTAAATCATTTGCATTGACAAGTTTGTATAAAAAATTGTCAAATGTAAAATTTTTGTGTTTCCTAATGCTCAATTCCAATTAGTTGGGAAATTGTTTAACGTTTTTTGTAATATTAGAACAATGTATAGTTTTTGTCATATTTTATGTGGCTAATATATTTTCATTGAAATGAATAGTTTTTATGGCATAATGTTTTGGTTTTATTGTCGTTTATAGAGGTTTTTTTACACATATTGTACAAGAGCAACATATCCAATTCAAAAAGCATTTCTGTCAAATATAGAATGTTTTATTATATATGGAATGTGTTTGTGCTTAATGGAAAGCTTCGTTCTTTTTTGTAAATATTGTATTGTGAATATTGTGTTCGAGGCTTTAGATTTGTTGGAATATTAGGTTCAATAGTCGTGGAGTGCCATTTCCGTACACACATAAAATATTCACAAACAAAAGGCAAAATTTGTTGTAGATTTTTGATGTGATGTAGCATGATCAAAGAAAATTAAACACTCTTAAAAAAAATTCGACAGATCAATTTAAAAATTTATAGTTTTTTTTTTGAATTTCCGAAGATTTTTTTTTTTTGGGAAAATTTTGTAACTGATATACTTTGGTTGGGTGATGAAATATGAGAAGAGTGAAAGTGTGCCTTGCCTCAAAAAAACAACTGGCGAAGACTGTAAACTTCTTGATCTTGGAACTTGATTTCCTGTATAATTTAAATTTTGTATGGATGCACATTTAAATATTTCTAAAGAAAGTGGTTAAAAGATGGTGTGGCCACATGTTGAATCCTACAGCGCTAGACTAGACTATCTAAGTTTATTTACGAACATACGCTTTGCATCTTTAACGCTATCGGGATCCCTTGAAAGGTCTGTCGAATCGTGGTTGATTCATTGGTGAATCTGTCCCTCGAGCTTCATCACCCATCGACGAAGCTTCATTTTTGTTCCGTACGGTGTAATGCGCAAAGTTTTCGTGGCGCTATAGTAAAACAATGACCGCTGCCCTGCACATGACATTAAAATTGTTCTGGGAGACTTTAATGCTAAAATAGGAAGGGAAGATGCTCTTGGTTCAGCAGTCGGAAAATTCAGTCTACACAACAACACCTCCGATAACGGATTTAGACTGGTAAGTTTCGCGTCGGCAAGAAACATGGTTGTGAGTGGAACCAGATTCTTGCATAAAGATATCCACAAGGCAACCTGGATATCTCCCGATCAAAATACAAGAAATCAGATTGATCACGTGGTAATTGATGGAAGGCATGTCTCAAGCGTTATGGACGTGCGTGTGATGCGCGGTGCAAATATCGACTCGGATCACCACCTAGTTGCAGCCAAGGTACGCACACGATTAAGTAGAGCTAAAAACACTCATAATCAAACGCAAAGGAAGCTAGACATCACAAAGCTGCAGAACACTGAGATAGCCAATGCCTACTCCAACCAACTCTCTCAATTACTCCATACAAATCCCCCTAGTTCTGATATTCCCGATATACAGTGGCAGCATATTGCGAATTATATGACCACTGCCGCAACAACCGTACTGGGTTATGAAAAACCACGCTCTAACAAGCCCCGGTACGATGACGAATGTCGCGAAATGTCTGAAGAAATGGATGCTGCATGCAAGGCAAAACTACAGCCAATGGCGACGCGTGCGGTGACGGAGCGTTATAAAGAGAAAAGGAGGGAGATGAAACGCCTGTTCAGACGGAAAAAGCGTCTGTGGAAGAAAAGAGAGAGCCAGGATATCGAAAACTACAGGGATAGAGGTGAGGCCCGATAGTTCTACCAAAAGGTAAAAAGTAAAGGTTTTGGAACAGGGATCCCCACCTGTAAGGACAGAGACGGAAATCTGGTCACGGACACTCAGAGTGTGCTGCAAATATGGAGGGAACACTTTCAATATATTCTCGTTCCGGAAGGCAGCATAAGTGATGAAATCGCATCAATCATCGACGATAGAGAAGACTGTCCACCACCGAGCCAAAACGAGATCAGCACGGCAATTGCGCGGCTTAAAAATAATAAAGCTGCGGGAGCCGATGGACTGCCGACAGAGCTTTTTAAAGCCGGCGGCGATGACCTGCTAACATGCATGCACCAGCTCATAAACACGATTTGGCTCAGGGAGTGCATGCCCGATGATTGGAATCTGAGTGTCCTATGTCCCATGCTTAAGAAAGGCGATCCTAGTGTGTGTACCAACTATCGCGGGATTAGCCTTTTACCCATCGCATACAAGGTCCTGTCTAGTGTGTTATTTGAAAGATTAAAGCCCCTTCTGGCGAACCTGATTGGACCTTATCAGTGTGGCTTTAGACCTGGTAAATCCACCACCGACCAGATATTCACGCTACGACAAATCCTGGAGAAGACCCAAGAAATGCAGATCGATACCTACCATCTGTTCATCGATTACAAAGCTGCATTTGACAGTCCGATGCGACAGAAATTGTTGGATGCTATGGCTGAGTTTGGTATCCCCGCAAAACTAATTCGACTCTGCGGGATGACACTGACTGACACGAAGTCTTCAGTGAAAATTGGCAAAATTCTGTCAGAGCCATTTTCTACCAAGCGAGGCTTTAGACAAGGCGATAGTCTGTCCTGTGATCTCTTTAACATCTAATGGAGATGATCATGCGGAAAGCAGCAGTAAACAGGAATGGCACCATATTTAATAAAAGCCACATGTTGCTCGCGTATGCTGATGATATAGATATTATTGGACGTGGACTGTGAGATGTTACTGCGGCTTTTTCGAGCATTCAAAAGCAGTCGGCTGAAGTGGGTCTGGTGATAAACGAGGACAAAACCAAGTTATTTGTTTCAACGAACAAAGAGTCCACTCGTCTGGGACGCTGCGTGAACGTTGACAACTATAACTTTGAAGTGGTAGATGATTTTGTCTACCTTGGCTCCGCCATAAACAAAAATAATAATGTCAGCCTCGAAATCAAAAGACGAGTATTGATCGCAAACCGCTGCTACTATGCGCTAAGCAAGCGATTTAATGACAAGGCGCTCTCTCGAAGAACAAAGATCCAGCCCTACCAGACTCTGATCCTACCTGTCTTGCTCTACAGTGCTGAATCATGGGTAATGACACAAGGGGATCAATCTATTCTGGGAGTCTTCGAGAGAAAAATACTCCGCAAAATATTTGGACCCATCATCGTGAACGGCGAGTACCGTCGTCGAATGAATCATGAGCTGTATGAGCTGTACAACGACATCGACGTGGTCAAGCGCGTTCAAATAGACCGAATGCGCTGGCTCGGACACGTTGTACGAATGGACGATAACGCTCCGGCTCGAAAAGTCTTCGGCAATAAACTCGATGGGCGGCGCAGGAGGGGGCGACCAAAACTCCGATGGATAGACCAGGTGACGGAACTGTTAAGTAAGCTTGGTATGACGAACTATCTACGGAGCGCAAAAGATAGCTTCTCGCGTTGTTGTGAATTAACACGCTTTCTATTTTTAAATTCACAACTAACGGCACCTACTTGTTTATCGACGAATGCGAACGTCACTGTTTGAGAAGCTCTTACTAGACACAACGATTGAATCGACGCTTAATACTGCGAAGTTGTTGTCAACAACATTCGAGGGGAGCCGACAATGAAAGAAAATTTTATTTATTTTTTTTTCTTTTAAGATGACTGGAGCCAGGTTTGAACCTGCGATCTCCTGCATAGTAGTCGCGTGTTCTAACCACTATGCCACGGCCGGTCACTATTAGCAACACCAAATTATTTTTTCATCACGATGACAGAGGAAACTGATGAGGAGGATAAGCCATTAGCACTGTTCGGGGAGCTTGTAATGCTAAAATAACATGAGAAGTTATTCCTTGAACAGCAATTGGAAAATCAGTCTACACAGCAAGACTTCCGACAACAAATTTAGATTGATAAGCTTTGAGTAGGCAAGAAACATGATAATTAGAAAGAAAATCTGATAAAATGCAAGAAACCAAATTGATCACGTGATAACCGATACAATATATGCCTCAAACGTTATAGAATGTGATGTGATGCATGATGCAAATATAGGCTAGAATCAGAAAAAGATAGTAGTTGAACACACAGTTGTTAACAATAAAAAAACATAACAACTAAACACAACGAAAGCTAGTGATAGAAAATCTTAATACATCAGAGATATATAAATTTTCGGTTGTTCCTAGGAGGAACATAGAGCCGTATCATGTCCATTTTATTCTATCTAAAGCTAAATTTGTAATTTCACGCCATATATAGCCTGCTTTTATTGCTTCTGCATCTAGCAGTCCATCCACTTGCGCCGTCGGATTTCTAAAGATAATATATTCATGGTGCGTGGCTGACCTTAAATATGTGCGTGGCTGACCAGAATATGCGCATAATATTCCGTAAGCAGCAGGTGATAAAGCCTTAGAAGGCCTGCAATAATTTTTTGGCTGCATTCCATGTCTCGCAGCCGTAAAGAACCACGAAATTTATGCTAGCTTGGAATATTTAGATTTTGGTGTTTCTTGTGATATATGTGGTCCTCCATATCTTCTCAAGAGAGCCGAATACTTTTGCGTTGTCACCTATGGAAATTGTTTGGGCATTATTTGTGTTAATACGCATAACTTTAGTTTAAGGTATGTTAATTGATTATATGCAATGCGTTGACATGCTTCACGCAGGATAATTAATGCTTATTCCAACCAACTATATAATTTACTGTAAACCAACGCTCTGAAAGTTTCACTAACGACTGGTACGATCATTACAAAAATCCACCTGAAGTTCGCATATGATGATGATATATATGTATATCATTGTTTGGGAACTATAAAATGTTACTACTGTCATTTCAAACATTGAGAAGTGATGATAAACGAGGATAAAACCAAGTTATGTGTTTCAATGAACAAATCGTCTAATCGATTACGACATTGACAAATATAACTTGATTGATAACACAGTGCTACACACTTTTTCGGGGGTGAACCAAACCAATATCAAACGATAACATTTGACCTCAGTAACAAAACCCTAAACTCCATTTTGCTCCACTTGGATCCATTGGATGCGTCTTTAAAAACTCTTTCCTATGATATTAATATTGCGCATATAGTCTTTAGTTAAATAGCAAAAAATCTTTGAAAAACTCAAAAAATACCATTTTTAAAAACGGTCCAGCTCACTGGATCTTAATCCTAGACAAGAAATTTTTAGGGGTTCATCTTAAAATAAACCAATGTACATTTTGGGGCGGTGGAACGAAGATACTTTATTTGGTGAGTCGGTGTAATAAACATATATCTTTCCATGAATTTTCATAAAAAATTACCCGTTTTCTTTGTTAGATGGCAGTTATTGCCAAAAAAAACACACAAATTCAAAACTTTTTTTGTGCCACAAAATATTGCATGTACTTAGATTGCAGCGCGTATTTCAAAACAATTTTGAGACCAGTAATGCCTTTAAATTAAGACTAGCCTGCGCTGCAGACAATTTTCAAATTTAGATAACAAGATAAAGTTTTATGGTTGGCCTCTTGTTAGTAGGACGCAAACAATAACTTTTTTAGTTTAACTTGTGTTTTAAATGTCATGTAAACGCCGATAATTTGTGTTAAGGTGCATTTGAAATACAACAACTTGACATTATAGGTTCGATTATTCTATGAAAGAGTGATAGAAAACCCTGTACTAAATTTGGCGAGATTGGTGACCAATATTGTTTTATGGACCTGTGAGCCCCTCGAAAAAATGTGACATCAGTTTGCATAATTTGTTAATAAAGTTAGTGCGCAAAACTCCCAGATACGTTATTGCCGAATATAGTTTAGAGCTATCACGAAGTGTGAGTTAGCTGTTGGACAAAAACTGATGAGACTTTGATTTTGAGAATTGTTCACAAAAATTGGTCACCAATCTCGCCAACCTGAGTATAGGGTTTTATTGTGGAATCAGACCTATACTGTCAAGTTATTGTACTTTACATAAAGTCTTCATTTGTTGCATAGTGCAAACAGCGTATCACTGATAGCATGCAGCATAATGGCCGTTATATGATCTAGAGAGCAATGATGTTCAGGCTCTTCTACTAAATTATTTTCGTTTTATATTTGTAATATCTTTATATGCCAGACGACTGACTGCCGAAATAAAAATACTCCCATACTTTTAAAAAAAAATTAAACTTGTAGTATCCTCTTGCCAAGATTTCAATATCTATTACCTTCAGTTTCTAAATTAGCAGAACAATAACTACAGCCGTATTTGCATTCATTCAAGAACAAACAAACAAAGAAAACAAAAACTGTTCATTGGATTTAACGTTATAATTTCTTTGGAGCTATTTTGTGTATTTCCTTTTGCTGGTGCATATTTGGGGCGTTGTTCTTGTGTCATGTTTCATTTTGATACGAAACTACTGAACGGCACCCTCAATTTCTGCTTTCATCCTAAGGATTTCAATTATGTTCTTTTAAAAGGAGCTCTCGTTTGATGTTGTTTGTATTCGATGCCAATTAATAAAAATTGGCTTAATGAGTCGGAGTGAAGAAATCAGCTTTCACAAAAACACAAACAAACATTTCAATAAAACAGCTGAAGACTTTAAGAGCAAAAGCAATTAATGAACAGAATAGACAATAATATCGACAACAGCAAAAGCATATCTCAACGGCACTGGTAACATCAATAACATCATGATGAGTATCTTAAGTCGTTATCAGGTTTGTCGTTTTTGGCATTTCATAATTATCTCCTGCAATAGCAGTAAGAAAAATAATAGAGAAAGAAATGAAATATCAACCCTTTTCAATCAATAAAAGTTCAATGCTTTAAATACTACTCCCTGCCATAGTAAGATAGAAGCAAGTATGATATTAGAATGGTTGAAAAAATAGAGTGCCTGTAATGGCTGAGATCGTTAAGGCAACGTCACTGACGATTATTCTCATCAACGATAAAACGCGTATGACGGAGGTGTCCGCTTCGAATTCCAGCTCGGCCTTGTAATTTTTCTATTTTTCATATATTAATATCATACTTAATATTTCTGATTTTTCAGCTCAAGTAACCTTTAGAATTAGTTTTCCCTTATGTTTATAACTGTTTGGTGCAACTTCATTCAAAATCTACAACCTATAAACGTTATGTAAATTAATTTACGGCTACGCGTTAACAATCCTTATGCATTATACTGAAACAAAATACATTATGCCTCTCCCGTCACCAACCAGGAAGTTCAGATTGCAACTGCATATTAATGAGCACAATGACTTTGCTGCAGATGATAATCAGGTTTGAATGCAGCTTTTGCGGCTGGCGAAATAAATGCCAGCACAAGGATCTGCATCAGTCAGTGCTCGACTGAAGTATAAGTAAAATTAATTTGCCAGACAAAATCCACATTGCCGGGCCACAACAATGGCAACAATAATTGTTTATCGAAAGTTCATGGAACTTTCGAAGAATAACTGAGACAACTTATATGTAAATAGATTTTTAATGTATGTATTTTAGTTTGCTTGATGCTGAACTTAATATCTGTAAGGATGTGTACTGTGAACTTGTTAATTTAAAGTATCTGCAGTAGTTAGGAAACCGGTCGCTTCATTATACTTACGGATGTTAAAGCAAACTATAGATGTACGTACCTAAAAATAAAAAAAGAAAACAACAATTTCACTTAGTAGAATAATATTTAGGGATTGTGTACATAAATAAAAGTATTGTCATTATGAATTAATAAATGAAAGATTGAAAAAGGGATACTATTGCAGATAATGAATTGGGACCGGCGGTGGCATGATGCTTAGAACATGCGACCACCGTGCGGGAGATCCCAAGATCAACACCTGGCTCCAATCATCTAAAAAAAATTTTTCTTTCATTGACGGCCCTCCTCGATGTTGTCGACAGCAACTTCGCAGTATAAGTGTCGAGTCAATCGGCATGTCTGGTAAAAGCTTCTCAAACAGTGACTTTCTCATTCGTCGACAATTGTTCTCCTTTTCGAGTAAACGTCAGCTATGAATGGATTTTTGGAAATTCGTTCTTTTTGGGATAAAAATTACCAACAAGGGATAAAACTTATACCATCACCCAGAACAATCGGCTTATGCCCTATTCGTGAAAATACTCACTATCAAATTGGATTGAAGGTTTTTATCAAATCCGATATTTCTGGGTAAAAAAAATATAAAAAGGAATAAACGTGTTACTGTCGCCCAGACCAAACTGCTAATAATATAATCATGAAAAGAAATAAAACTGATACTAAACGGCTAAAGGTATAGTCGCAAAAATTTAAGTTAATATTTTAGTTATGCGATGTGAAGTAATTATTCAAAATTCGTTCTTTAGGTGTAAAATACCGAAAAAGGGATAAAATTGGTACTATCGCCTGGTACACTCGGTTCAAATAGATTCATAGAGTTATGAAAATGTATATACAATTAGAAAGTCACCAGATGGGGTTATTAGAAATTCGAAAATTTTTGGGATAAAAAGGCCGTAAATTGGAAAAAACTGGTACTCATCACCCAGACCAAACGGCTAAAGCTATAATCGTATATGGTCATGCTTCCTATAGAATTAGAGGGGGTACCAGTCCATTTTAGTTGTGCGATACAAATGTATCTTTTGAAATTTGTACGTTTAGGGATGAAAGGGGCTAAAGCGTTACAGTCACTCAGACCAATGGGTAAAGCTACAATCACATTAATGGGGTGTTCGTTCGTTTGCATTTTACCTATATTGCTTAATTTTTTTAAGTAAATTCATTGTAAGACCGGCTGAAGCAACGCGAGCCGTGAAAGTTAGTATAAATATATTCTTCAAACTGCCAGAACTATTGAAAAGTAGTGTCACCACCCTCCAAAGATAACCAAGCTGCTATTAAATCACTTGAAGCCATGTTTACTACATCCCTGAATGTCGTTCAGGGAGGGCTAAATATTTTAACTTCAGCTTCATCTGGATACCAAGATACAATGATATTCGGGGCAATTTCTAAGCGGATGAGTCAACTAGATAGGGTACTACGCCACAGATTCTTCCGGTAAAAAAGAAAGTGTTGGTATGCCGATCTATACCTGCCGTCTGCACATCAGGCAATAGGTCTACAATATATTCAATGAAAAATTGAGGCTGACTCCAATTTGAAAACAAGCTAGGATACCATACCTATGTATACACTTTACTACCACATTGGTTACACAATTCCATTCCGAAACCATTAACAAATATGCTTCAATAGTATTAATTCCTCATGAATTATTTATCTGATATGACCAGTATTATCGGTGGTCATTGACATATATTAATCTCATTAACATGTTATCAACTTAGTAAAAGTTTATAATAAATTTACCCTAAAAGTGACATAAATAATTTGATTTTAATTTTTAATTGGAATTAGAATTACAAAATCACAGATATGCTGTATTAGCAAGAACATTTTGCCACATAGACATGCATGAAGCACAAAACCTTTGTAAACCCCATACCACAAAATTATCTAAGGGTGTCGAAAGTTGAAACTAAAGCCCCCGAAAATCTTTAAAGTAATAAGCAACATACTACATACATATTTTACTAGCCATAACCGGCGTTTGGTTGCACTATAGGTGTTGGTAGACGAACAAGAAAGCAAAATATGAGATGTCACTAATCTCGTTTATAATTTAATATTAATTTATTAACAACAACTAAGGCAACAGCCATAGCAACGACAACGATGAAGACAGGCAAACAGGACTTACAAAAACAAACAAGAAAAAAGGACACCATCGTAGTCAATTGCTGACACATGTACATGAACATCCTTTTGTACACAGCTATATATTCCTTAATGTAAATAGAGCTGGACGACCATACTATAGATGTTGTTGTTGCTGTTTGTGGGAAAAAGCACAGCAAGTTTTAAGAAAAAAAAATAAGAAAGTACCAAATTGCTGGGCGAGGGAATCTTTACTGAAATTAATGACTATGAAGGTTTGTGCAAATGAATTTTATCTCTGTATTTTTTGTGGTATAGTCACGAGGGGTCTCTGACAAAGGATCCCGACATAATTAGTGCTACATGGTGATAAATATCATATGATACCGCTGTGGGGGTATCAAGTGAAACTTATAACTGGGTGCTTAGTTTGTAAAATTTGTCTTAAGCCATTGAACATGAGAGAAGTGAGCACACCCGTCAATTGGACTGAGGTACCATTTAGAGAGTTAGGCTCTACCAAGTACATATCCTTAAATGGGGTGATAATTCTTTATACCGATTTTTCTATTTATCGGCACTCGATCGGGCATATAATCCGATTATCATACGATCATTGTTGGCAACTCTGTTCGTTCCTTTGTAGATAACAAGGTTTGTGTCAAGGATTGCTAGGTGTTGTTGTTGTTAGTTTTACGCCAAATTCCACCAAAGATTGCGCCAGCTGGCTTGTTGATTTATATGAGATGTTGATAAATCATTTTCCTTGATTCTTGCGCAATCTGGATTTTTGTAGTGAAAGCATCTAGGATGAGTTTTGTTGGCTGGAGAACTCGAAAGTATTTGAAAAAGTAATTTTTCATCGATGTTGATTTCGGCCAGTGCCCCGGCCGGGAATCGAACCCGGCACCTTCGGATTGCTAGTCTACGTCGCTTCCACTGAGCTGTCGAAGACCACTTCATCATAATCATCAATCTTATTGGGGTCTCTGACAAAGGATCCTGACATAATAAGTGCTACATGGTGATAAATATCACATGATAATACTGTGGGGGTATTAAGTGAAATTTATCACTAGGTGCGTAGTTCGTTAAATTCGTCTCCATCCGTTTAACTATGTGAGAAGCGAGCGCATCCGTCAATTGAACAGAGGCACCATCTCTTTAGAGTGTTAGACTCTACCTGGGGCCTAAATCCTAAATCTTATAACGAATGTCGTGAACGTTATGGTGAGGGGGAGAAGCTCTTCTCTTTCATTGTCTTGAGCTTCAGCAAGACTTGGTACATTCTTCCTAAGCCACAGCATCGGTTGCATGCCATTTAGGTTACTCAACTTTAAGCCATTTAATATTTACAACCACTGAACGAATGTCCAGTGGCATCGGCCGAAAAATACATAATGTATCGAACGATGTATTCCTAAGTGAGTAACCTTTAGTAAACCCTAAATTATAAATTCTCCACTCCACAGAACATATCTCATAACTCCTTATATCTTTAAAAATCTCCGATTTCTATTCTAGTTCTTAGATAAAGAAATGGACAAGTAGAACCAGGGCTTGAACCCACCATCACGATTACGACAATGCCATATTCTAATTCATAAAAAATTGTTGCTACTTCCGTAATATAGCTTCTCCTAAAAATATATCCAATTCGATATCCTTGAGCATCTCCAAAAAAATAACTAAACCCAAAAGTTTTTCTCGTTACACACCTCGCACACCAACACGTGTGCAAGCAATGTACATCCGCAACCCATAAATGTTTTGTATGTGTAATTTTATTCTGTTTCAGCTCAAGTGCCTGAACTTTGTGTGTTGCTCCAAGAGCATGTTGATGACTTTTTCTCAATGTTGCCAACAAATTAACAAACAGCCAACATAGATGGTAATAGGAGGATCTGCCGCAGTCACCGAGGAGCTGTATCTGTCGGCTGGATTGCAAAATGTTAGTAATATGCCAATGTATTCTTTTGTTTGTTTGTTCACCAAACGAGACCAAACCCAAATCGCACAACGGTATAAACGTTTGTAATAGGAATAACAAATAGCTTTGAAGAGACCAAAGGATTCGGCAAACACGAGGTAACAAGCAACAGCGAAAGAAGGATAACAGCGCCCAAGATCAGAATAGACGTCGAGTTTCTATGTCTGGCCCAAACTCAGATACCAATGAAACTTTTGACTTTGCCTCAGTGGTAGTAGCACAAACTTACGTTGCAGATAACATAACAACACGAAAACTTTTGTAGCTTCTCTTCGTTTTTTTGTTGTCACAATATCTCGTGTGTTCGCCGCCGTACCCCCCATCCACTTGGCAGCTGCCCAGTATTTGAAATAAGAAAAGTTTGCCGCCTGTTTTTCACATACTTTATACCTATGACACTTTCATGGTCTACGGCGACCAAACGTTTCGGTTATATTGTGTACTTTTGCTTGGGAAAACAAACTGCAACCGAAATTTGGGGAAAGATTAGATCCGAACAACACATCCGCAGAATAAAAAAGAATTATCTTAGTTTTCTGACAATTTCGTGCCTTCTTGCTCGAAAAGTGGAAGTACAAAACAAATCCAAACTAATTATTTGCAGTTTGGGGAAATATTATCACTGAAGTATTGCCAATTTGTGAAAAAGAAAGCAAGTAGGAAATAAGTGGAGATTAATATGAGAGTGTGTGTGTATGAGCAATGCTTTTTTGCCAGAATTTTTGTGCATCAAATGTTGCGAAAGCGGTCACATGCTGCATTTTACAAACTTTGGTTTGTAGCTAACATTTCACATAAGTTCAATGAGCTGAAACAGAGATAACAAATGGCGTTTGAAAGATTTATATAAATAACGACGATGGGAACAGAAAGTAGAATGCTGGAACAAGTTTTAGGGCTAAGGAGAAAGTTAGCAAACTCACAGATGCATACAGAATCACATTCAATGAATCCTTCAAAAGTACTACTAGTAGCTATCAAAAGAAACAAAAAGCCACAATGGTAGAACATTAAACTTCGGGAACTAAGTTCTACCTTAATACCAATAAAACCAAAGCTATCAACAATCAAAGACATTTACAAAATCAGTCTTAATCTGTATAATGGTAAAGTAAAGGCTAAGTTAAAGTCATGTCGGAACTTCTGTGCATTCCCTGAAGGCAACATCCAGACTTCACGCTTCAGGTAACTTTTTTCTAAAGCCTCACCGTGTACGGGATTTCTAATAAAAGATTATGGAACGTGGACCTTTTAGTCCCAAAAATCTATCAGGATTATTCGTGTATCCACTTTCCCAACAGTAAATTGAGCAATGACCCTTTTCCAAACGAAAGTCAACAATTGAGAACTCCCTCGAAAATAAGGCCTACGCTCAGCAGACTTTCCTAGACATACAGGGTGCCTTAAATAATACTTTATCTACAGCAACCCTATAATCATTGCGTGACCTGGGGGTGGACGATTCAGTGACATACCTAATTGGGATGCATCTTGTAAAAAGAACAGCCAGAGCCAAATGGGAAGGGGTCTCCATTAGTTGGAACGTTAACAAAGGGCAACTTCAGGAAGGACTACTGTATCCACTTCTGTGATTAACCTCAATCAATGAACAGTTTCTCCAATTAAAAATGATCGAATGTCAGGTATTTGCCTACGCTGTCGATCTGGTTATCATATGTACGAGTAGAAACCTTAGTTTACTTAGCGTTCTCACAATCCGCCTACATAATATTGTAACAAACTGGAACGCCAACAGTGGACTACCGCTAAACCCACATAAAACCAGAATACCAGAATTTTAATCACCGCCTCTTAATGGAGAGCAAATGCAGTTGACAGGCAAATCAAGTATTTAGAGAATATCCTTTTGAAATCTACTGTGGATCAAAGTGCCAAAAATGCATATGTTGCTCTTTACTGCTGTAAATGGAATATAGGAATGCCTATGTCTCCAAAGGTCACTATGTGGCTATTGTTCTACCAATACTTTTCTATAGTATCGTACATGTCCGTCCTGGACATGGTTAAATTGGTTGCCAGTTCATCCCTGGTAAGATTCAGAGTGGTGTTAAGCCTTGGGATCATTTTGGACATACTTAGCTACTATCCCGGATTAACTCAATTTTCGTAAAAACGGACTATTGTAACCCGTACCAGGAAAAAAGTAGTTTCCGATTATTCACGGATGAATTAAAGTTGGACAAGAGAGTAGGCTATGGCATCCATTCACCTGGACTTATTAATTTTGAAGAATCTGCATCTACACAGACAGTCAGGCTGCTATAAAAATTCCTAGAAGCCATGTTTTCTACATCCCTGATGGTAAAGGAATGTCACATCCCACCTTGCCACCAGAACACAGCGACATTTCAGGCAATTGCTTAGCGGATGAGATGCCGGACAGGGACAGATTCTTCCAGAAAAAGAGGATGTTGGTTTACCGATCTCGACATGCCGTGTGCTCATCAGACATTAAAACGATAGAATATTCAATGATAAATATAGACTCATTCCAACTTGTAAACAAGCTGCGCTTCCCTAGACGCAGGTGAACAAAAAGAGGACAACTACTACATTTGCCGTAAGACATTGTTTTGTTGGAAAACATGCCCTTAGATTTGTCCATACAAATTCAACTCTCTGTAGATACTGCACGGATGAAGAAATAAGAGGACTAATAACAAGCGTATTCGGAATCCATTTAGTAAGCAGATTGATTGATCAGCTATTTCATAGAGGAGGCAAATTGGTATGATAGCTAGGCAATATTTGATATAGGAGAAACGGTATCACAACGGATTGGATTAGCCTGTGTGCTGTCATCTTAAACCTAACCGTATTTAACCTTACAGGGGGATTTTACTAAACAAAACTTAATCCGATTGGAAGCCAACATATGCAGTGGGAAATGTATAGTTAGAAAGTCACAATATAACTGCAATGCAATTCCTATATCGATGCAAGTCTACTTGATATTGTCTTTAATATTAAAATGAATACAGTCGTAATAGCTGATATGATAAGATCAAGTGTGGGATATCATCATAATAGTTAACCCTATCTCGTGTATGTTAAAAGCACTGTGCCTGTCTGACTGCTTAAGCTCGAAGGCTGCTAGTTGCAAGAAAATTCTTTATGGTCTGGCGACGAGGGATTTAATAATTTAGGCTTTCAAGTTGGAAATAACAAAAAACACACTGCGGATGTTCCCAAACAGCTTATAACTTCAGATAGATCACATGATCACAGGGCAATGACTCTGGGCAGCCGTTTAGTGGTACCAAATGTGAGATCGCGAAATGTTAAGTATCCTAAATGACATGCTTTTACTGACGTGTCTTAGGGAGTAGGTTCCGAAAGATGCTGAATAATGTGCTGGTGTACGTAAACGTCGTGTCTGAAGAGTGTGATTGTTTTTGACAACAATTTTCTTAGGCAAGACCGTAGAGGACGGTGTTACACACACTTTGGTGTAAGAGGTATTTACTTTCCAAAGTTGAGGCTCAATAATACAGTTTAACACATGATTGAGGGACTCAATTCTGCGAATTGCTCGTGAAAGAAGCCATAAAAATAAGAACATCTGCATTATCTGTTGGCTGCATTAATAATTTTGCTCAAGGTGGATTTTAAGGTTTTTTTTCTATATTTTAACACGGTTATATCTCGTCGTTGGGGTTTGGCAAATAAAACTTTATTTATTATTGACTTAATCTGTTTTTATTGTAAGGAAGCATAAAATGACTTAGTAATTGTATTGTGTTAAATCTGTCTATTAAGCTATTTTTTAAAGCTATGTATTGTTTATATAAAGTTTTACCATGCCAGGGCGTATGAGTGATGTGGAATTTTATTTATTACTCATACGTTAGTCAGTTTATACGAAAGTATGTGTAGGGGCGCTTTCAAACAAAAGAATCTGTCGAAAATTTTGTTTATAGGGAGCGTTATCGCAAGATAACAAATTGCCAAGACATTTAAGTTGTTGACAACAGTTCACACACAAAATTTTCTCGCACCTCCTATGACATAAGTTGCGTATTTCATCTACGATTCGTGTGAATGAAGGCGAGTATATTTTAGTTTTTTTTCGACAAAAGAAACGAAATCACAAAATTAAATATCTTTATGAGGAAAACCTTAACTATAGGTTAATGAAAAAAAATTTACATTTTTGCGATTTTTAAGGCACTGGATACACTTCGGATACTATCGGGAAAATTTCCACATTTTCTTTTCTTATTTAATATCTACTACTTTGCTTCAAATACAAAAAAGAGATTCCGTACGGTATACCGATTTTTAATGCGGTAAACTTGACCAATCCAGTTATGCATAAGTTGTTATTTTTAGGGCTACTTGCACGTGCATTTCTCAGAATTGAGTTCCTGTACTGTGTTAGTTTTATACAACTGTATCAGAATCGGAAAATCAATGTAACTCAAATACTTGATCGATTTGTCGATTCCTTCTGAAATTTCGATATACAATTATTTTTCTAGATATTCCTATTGTTAAGCACTGGAAGAGTGCGGGAAGAAATAAAAGACGACTATTTTCCTTCAATGTTTCTTAGGGAGCTCAATTTATGTAATATAGTTTCTTACAACTTAACATTCTACATTCTAATCTAACCTAAAGTAAACAAAATACATAAAATATTTATTGCCTACAGAAGCGTTGGTCCTTTTTCTTATCTATTTCTAAATTCCCGGAACAATCGAGTAATGTTGGTACACTCATTCTACGCACATTACAACAACAATCAATATTTGTTGATTATGTGGAACAATAACAAGTAACAAAATCTATTAATACATAAGATCAGTACGTAACTGATCACCTATCATAGTGATTTCGCTTGTATTTTATTCATTTTGGAACATTTCTCATATCAAACCAATCAAGATATCGCGAAAAGCATTGAAAAGTCGATGGACGATTAGAAGAGAATTAAAAAAATGCAATAAAAAAATCGAAAAATTACTCACAACTGATTTTGTCGGCGCAGCGACGATATGTAAAAATATCTGAACAACATTGTTTGTTGTTTTTAAGCTGAGAAATGTTACAGTAACCCCATATTTATAACAAGAGTACTGTATGTGGGAATTTTTGACTCAGTTCACCTGCCTTAAGGTTATGACTGATTACATTTCTTATCTATCCATTACATTATGAATTTTTTGGAACATTATCTGTTAGTAACAAACATTTTAGAAACTCAAATATTTCCGACTTTATGTTACGTTGTTTTGTTGTACGATCCTTTCTGCCTACATTGCCATAAAGCCCTCGAATATTTTGATCAGATTTAACAATTTTCCACACATAAAATATAGGTTGTGGCTTACGAAAATAAAGCACATACATACAACCGAAAAAATAGACATACGTGTTGAAATGTTTATCTTCCACCAGAGTGTTGTACATGGGTCCATGGGAAGCCATTAATTTATACTTTGCTACTGCTTAAAAACGTACAAAAATGTTTTAAAAGCCAGAACACAAACTACAAAAGCTCTGTTGCAAACGCACACACACACACACATCAATGTACTTAATTACGTAAAATGCATAACAAGAGTAAGAGGGAAAATAACAAAATAATGTTGTTGCTGTTGTTTGTTTGTAAGTACCAGTAAAACAAACAAAAAATGGTCAGTAACTTGTTTGAGGAAGTACGAGATTCCATTTAAATTAAAAGGCGATCATTCTGGGTAGTGCTGACTAACACACATGTACAAATGGACATGTATGGACTAGGTTAATGTGCACGTTGTTAAGTAAGGTTGCATACTTTGTTGGCCACTCGTGCACACGTGTGGAGCCTATTAACATTTATTACACTATTCCAAGAAAAAAACTTTGAAATATTCTGTGAAGAGAGTACGTTGGTAATAGTCTTATATATTCGGGAGTGAGGGAGAACAAAATCGCATTACAGTGTTTGTAAATGGGTGGAGCTTAGAGAAAATATCGAGGGAAAATTTGACAAACATTTCTATTATAACTGAATGTGTTGCCATACATGTACTGAATATTCCTGGTAGACAGATCGTAATGTTCTGGGAAAATGGAGTGGTTGCGGGATCGGCCAGGTGCTAACTATGAATTAAATTAACATCCCTTTATTATAATTGATGGCAATAAACACCTTGGAAAAGTCACAGCTCATAACTATGCGTAAAGGAAATTTGTCCAAATTTACGAATTCTAAAAAAGATCAAAGAATTTTGATAAAAATATAAGGGTGTTTTTTAGAGGCATATAATATTTTTTTAATAGTTCAACACAACAAATTCAAGGGAATGACTAAAATTTTGACTCCACTAGCTTCAAGCAAGCTAAATTATATTGCGTAGTTTCACTACTATCGCCGATGGTGTATATTACAACGATCGTTGCTGTGTCTCTTCTCTTCATTATTGCAGTCGCAAAAATATATATTTCCCAACAACTGTGTTTCCATTTCAATTCGATTTAAAATCTGAAATACTAGTAGACATTTTCATTAGATGAGTATGAATACACATACATATCTATACACGTATATAAATACAACCAAATACGATTGAGTTTCGTAATCACATTTGTAATTAGAACAGAATATGTATTGTATTTTAGTTTTTCCCCCAGTATCCACACTAACAAACCAATAAGCATTAAAAGAAATTAGAAAAAATAAATTGACTATCATTATAGTGCTCTCATAATACTGCCTCATTTATCTTTTGCTTGTTTGCATAGCCTGTAATAAATGCATCGTCACAGCAAAAAATATTAACTTCCTTTTACCATGTCCCCAACTAGTTAAGCGAGATACGAGGCACAGTCTTACGTCCACTTAAACAAACAAGAAGCCAACTCAACGACACAGCAGAATTTGTGAAATTTCGTTGCGAAAAAACACCATGAAATAGTAATGAAAAATATCTCACAATTTTCTGAAATTTTTCACTTAGGTATTTTTTTACTACTACTGCTTTTGTGTTCGGCTTTCATCGCCACATCGCCAAAGGACTCAGGACTTACTATATCGTTGACATTTCCAGGGCCACCATCAATGTCCTTAACGTCTTTGACTTCCACTTGACTGCAGAGCTCAAGTATAATTTCCAGCAGCAAGAGATTTGTGTTTTCCATTACTGCCTTTCCGGAATTTACTAACAAAAAAAAACGCGTGTTTATTTTCGTAAAGATTGCATCTTTTTCTGCTACTTGTTTACACTTTACATTACGGACTGCAGTAGTGTTCGCCTTTTGTTGCTACTAAAATTTACTTGCCTTTTAATATTGACGCTCGCATAAATCACCACGCTGCTATATTTATCGTTGACACGGAAATTTAGGCAACGTCCTTTTAAATTTTTTTTTTTGCCCCGGTTCGTTAGATTGTGTACAGTATTTGTAAGAGTTGGTTTGACAATGCTTCACAACGAGCGAAATGGGGTTTAAAATCTCAACAGAAATTTGGCACTTTAATGGGACCATCAATTTTCTGTCGACTTTTTCTACTTTATATGCTCCAGCATGAATATACATAACGTTGGATATGATGGAAGAATTGTCGGTGACCAATTAATAAATTGTATTCGTTAACATGGAATAGCAGCAAAGAGAGTAAAGAAACTGGGCAAATGTTACTACCAGTACATTGTGAGTTGCTGCTAACTTAAACGTTCGAAGGACTACTTGTTATGCCATTAAATTTGATTTTATTGTACTTAGTTAAATTTGGGTATAATTTATTTTTATGAGACTCTTTGGCGAAATTTATTGCATTTTAGTGTCGTTTAATTGATATTTATTTTAATCAACTTTAATTGGAGTGCTGCTGTCGGAGGGAATATAACAGAAAGTAGATGTAGTAAATTATGAAGCGGGCAAGAACTTAAAATGCATATGATCAGTTTTTAAAGGAGGTTTCGTATAAAATAAAAAGAGTAAATGACTTTGTTTATATTGCAAAGTTTAAGGAATATTCAAGGATAAAAAGTCTAAAGAAATTTTTTTTGCATATATCTCTCCTGATAAGTCAAGTCAAATATAAATAATAAATTGCTGAGATTGTCTGCTTTAAATTGATATCCATATTACCATTGTAAAACAAGGGATATGCTTTTCCCTCGAAAAATCAAAAATAAAATCTACAGTATTAGCAAAAAAAAAAAATAAACAGTATGGAAACGTCAAAGTGACTCAAAAAAAAAAAATAATCTATTCCTCGTACCAGAATTACGGCGAAACCCTACTCTCCGGTCTTGTCTTCGAAAATGTTTGCCAAAAACTACCACAGTGTAATTAGTACACGCAACTGACGTGCAGATGATAAAGTTTGAGCCCCGTTGGTGAAACCTCTTTAATCCAAATAATAGTTCCAAACTTTATGATTTTATTTATCACCAGGGCAACCGGAAATATGCTACAGCATGTTTTTTTCAAAACGACATATTAACAAATAGGTAATGTATTTACATGTTTCATAGTCCTACAAGTGTTTTGAGACCTATTTGCATATTTTGGCATATTTTACCCATAAAGTCATATTTCGGGATAGTTTGGAGCATATTTTAAACAAAAACCACTTTTTTGAAGCATATTTTTTATTTTTTAGGCCATAATTCTTAAAAAATATCCCTTTTTAAGCATATTTTATGTTTTTCCCATTAATTTCTTGTTCGTAAAAACAAGGAAGTCTTTGCAATTTTGTTTATTTCAATTGTAACAGCCAAATTGTAATTCTGTTAGTGGATTAACAAATACTGTTTTACACAATTATGAAATGTTAAACTTTTATAAATTCTTTTTTCACTCGCGTTCTAATATAATAAATAAATAAAACATAAAAAGAAGTGCTTTTCAATCATCACCGATTTCGATCCTAGACATAATGCCTAAAGCAAAAACGAAAAAAAACAGCAAAACTTAAGATGCTTGTAGAAGATTTTCCTGACTTAAGAGCTGATTCCTCTATTGTAAAATCTGCAGCAAAGTTATTGCAGCGGATTGCAGATTTCAAGTGAAGCAACATGTGAAAAGCGGCAAACATATTCAATTAAGTCAAAAAAGTGGAAATATGCACACCAAACAACTATTTTTGTTAGAATGTTCCCAAAACTTTCAAAAGAACATGATTTTTAGGAAAAACTGTACCGAGCTCTTGTGTCTACTGACATTCTACTTTACAAAATGAGAAACCAAAATATAAGAAAACTATTTGAGGTATACATAGACTACCAAAAGCCACGCAAAACAGTTCATCGCACTAAACATTTAAAGAATGTAAACAACGACTGCATGGACAATATACAAGCAAAGCTAAAAAATCAATTTATATGGATCTCAAGATGAAACTATAGATGCAACAGGCAGATATGTGGCAAACATAGCATGCGTATTAAGTTCAGACAAGGAAATTGCAAGTGAGAAATTTTTACTATATACAGCCTTGGAAACGACTAATAACTTGACAATTGCTTGACTGTGTGACAACGCCATCAAAAATCTGGCATTATATCCGAAAGTGACACATGTGACATGTATTTCTCATGGTCTCCATGGATTGTGTGAAGGTATTATTACTATTGCTAATGTCATGAAGGTATTCCATTACCTCCAGAGCCTATAGTAACACGATGTGGAACATGGCTTGAAGCAGTTAACTAATATGCCAACAATTATAAAGACATTTTAAAGGTCCTAAGTGCATTAAACGATGAGGATGCACAATCCATTAAAACTGCAAAGGTTGTCTTGACAAACCCCCAAACTAGATTTGACTTGATTTATATTGCTTCAAATTACGGTTTTATTAAAAAATATTAAAAATTTGCAATCATCAGGTCTTATTGAACAAGTTAAGGTGATTGAACGTACTTTTAAATTAATTGGTAATCTACCGGATTCCAATATTAATTTAATAGTAAAAAAAAATTGAATCAATATACAACAAATTATTTAATTATTCCTTAAATAAAATTAGTAAAATAGAAATCTGCCATAAAATGATATATAGGTAGAAATAATTTATATAATTCAATTGTATATTACGTTTTATTTTGTTTTACTTACTCAATTTAAAATAATATTGTTTTGGTTAAATTTTATTGTGTTTTTTTTTTATTTTAAACTTTTTTTTACTTTAAATAAAAATATTTTTAATTCATATGAAAAAAATTGTGTGGCTTTAATTTTTAAGAGCATGTTTTTGTTGATTTTAAGGTCATATTTTGTGATTATAAGGTCATATTTTGTCCATTTTCAGGTTACTCTGTTTATCACTATTGCACTTATTGCGCCTTATTTTACAAAAAATGTTTAAGTGCAGTCTTTTCTTTCTTTTCACTACTCTTGTTATTTCCAGAATTCGATTTACTTCCTTTAATGTCCAATACTAACAACTCTTCATCATATACTACATTCTGTCAGTCGCTGGAAATGGAAAGTAATGAAAGGAGCTTTACACCATGAATAATACCTAAACATTGGGCATTTTTAAGGGAAAAACAGCAGAGTTGTTATCCACTGACTCTTTTATCCCTTCGAGCTAGTACAAACAAATCCCAGTTATACCAGTACACTGAAATTCGTTTTGGAACAATTGAATCTCACTTTTGTGTCGATGTTTCGGAGATTTTTAAGAAACAAAACATCTTTATTCGATTTAGCTAGTAAAAGACAAAATTGGAAACAATAAATTCTGTGGATACATTGGTTTCGTTTGTTTTTCTTTATCATTGTTTTTTTTTGTGGAATTCGTAGAATCGAGTTACATCCTCCTTGTAGAATTACACATTACAACTTTTAACAGTTTATTGATTTGGGACTCAATTCTGAGAATTGTGAAAGTAGCCCCGAAATAAAAACTTTTGCATCCTTCGTTTTGTCAATTTGGTTACATTAACCTTTATGTCAACGGCAAAATACCCGGGTATGTTTTATGTTTCCAAAATGCTGAAGCTCTTGACTGGATAAACGGATCGGCTTGAAATTTTATGATATCCTACACAAAACTGTTTTACACAAAAGGCTCAATTTTGGTTAGGATTGGATTATCGGTTTGGAAGATAAAGCCCACTTACAAAGTTGCACCCTTACGTCAACAGCATATTCGTATTTGCTAGGAGAAGGTTTATGTGAAAGAAAATTTTGGGAAAATCCTCCGGAATAGTCGGGAAATTGGAAAAATCAAAATTGCTATTTTGTATGGAATTTTGTGTCTAATTGTTACGGAATGGCTTTTCTAAAGGAAAAATATAAATATTTTTTTGGAAAATTTCAGAAAAATTATAAAAATTTTAATTTTTTTTTCTACGAAATTTTGAATTCTATAGTACGATTTTATAGTTTTGAACGATGTTACCTTGAAAAATTTCGGATAATTGTTCCGAAATGACTTTTCGAATGGAAAAATATAAAAATTCTCGTTGGAAAACTTGGAAAATTCCGGAAAAGCACGAAAAAATTTGGATTTTTCGCCAACATTTTTCATTGTATTGATTGATTTTATGAAAAATTTAATATGCAATAGTGCAATAGTTCCGTATTGACATTGTGGATGGAAAAACAGAAAATTTTGGTTGGAAAATCATGAAAAAATTCCAAAAATTTTAATTTTTTTCCGAAATTTATTCCGGCGAAATTTAGCTTTTTATCGTTATTTGCTAATTTTTGACGATGCAAATTATTCTAAAATGACTTGTTGAATTGAAAAATAGATAAACTGTAGGTGGAAAACTAAAAAAATTCAGAAAAAAAACTCGAAAGATTTGGTGAAAAATTCGTTTTGATGCTTGGAAAATTCGTGTGAAAAATTTATAGAAATTCTTCAAGTGAGAAAGGCTGGCCCTTTTGCTCAATTATTTTTTTCAATTGTTCGTACTTGGCAGGAGAAAGTTTATCTGGTAAAATCCTTCGGAAAAGTCGATTGGAAAAATCGATAATTGCTTTTTTGTATCGAATTTTGTGTGCAAGTGTTACGCAATGGCTTGTCGAATGAAAAAAATAGAAAATTCTTGGAAAAAAACCTCAGAAAATTCCAGAAAAACGCAAAGAATTTGATTTTTTTATCGACGAAATTTTTGAAATTTTCGCATGATTTGATGATTTTGCACGATGTTAAGGTGGAAAGTTTCAGATAAATTTTGGATGGAGAATTTAACGAGATAAATAATATTTATATAAAAAAATATATATTAACATCCTAAGCAGTATTTATAAATTTGATCATTTTTTCAGAAAATTAGTTTACGTGTAAAAAATAATGTTATCCAATTGGATTGCGGGCATTCATACCGTAACGACTGTAGTTTTTAAGGGAGAGTTATATGCTTGGCTTATGCCTTTTATTAGAAGATCATACCTTAAACGACGTAAACATCCTGCAATAATTAGTCAGACTATGCACAGTTCATCCACGCCAAAGTGTATGCTGTGGATGGTGTTCTGTGTGCCGCATTTCGGGAGGCTTGCCAAAATTTAAGTTTCCTCGAAAACGGACTCAATACTCGCCGATGCGACCGTTTCTGCTTCAGCGATTCGAATTCGTACATTGTTTGCATGTGCGTGCTCATGTGCGGTAATCTGCATTCGACATTGGCAATGGCATTGCCAAATCTTTCGATGCAAGATGCATTCGATCGCGAATTTTAACGGGAGCAAGACTATAATCTAGATGAGCTGACCGGAAGAGTTCGAACAAATGTGCATCTGTTAAATGCCGAGTGCAAGAACGTATACGATTCGCCGTTGATTACAGCAACAATTCGGTCAAGATCTCAAATAACGTTGGCCGCTGTATCCTCTGGCATAGCTGCCACATTGTTGGAAGGCAGTCGAACAACATATTCTGCTTTGAAACTGTCGATGAATCTTCTCACGGTTGAAAAGCCAAATTACACAATGACCAAGAATTTAGCAACAGCGAAGTAGATGCGTAGAATGCCAATTCAATATTTCGGATGAATGCGCGATAACGAATAAACGAGCTTTGGAAGTAGTTGACCGACGATAAAGGATATATGAGTGAACTTAAAACGATTTGGTGGGGCTATGATTTTGCTCACAATGTGTAACGCTGCTGATTTACATAAACCATGCTTAAAATCGTCGTATCGTTCCCTGCAATTTTTTGCGAGTTCAAATCGTTGGAAAAGCAACTCATGACATTGCACAAAATTATAAAAATCTCGACTGGATTAATTTACGGGCAGTATGTTACTAGCAGCGATGAATAAAGACATCGGTAGCTAGAATTTCAATTTAGAAATTAAAATCGCTGGAGACCTGCATTCGTACAATTCTGTTTACGGCATGACCGACGAGGATGAAACGACCAACAATCCGACCGAATTATTCAACTCGCTTAATATGCCGCATAATTTACCGATAAAGGTGGGATAGATCATAATCATATTGCGGTATCTGAATCAACCGAAATTGTGCAACGGTACTCGATTGTCCGTCAAGAATCTGATAAACAATGTGATTTATCCGACGATCATCAAGAACAAATTCAAAGAATTTCGAATCAGATAATCCCAACTGATCATCCATTCCAATTCACCGATGACAATCAGTAAATCGCAAGACCAATCGTTGGAAATATGTGGGATTAATCTCGAATTTCCCTGTTTTACGTGCGTGGTCAACTGAACGTTACTTTTTCGCGTTTTGGAGAACTGGCTTCGTTGTTTGTTTTTGCGACGGAAAACGAATCAAAAAACATTGTTTATTGTACCACTCTCTATTGAGTTTATCTGAAGGCATTAAATTGGGGCGAGACGAAGTTCGCCGGGTCCGCTAGTGTATATATATGTAGAAAAGGAAAAAGTAACAAACCTAATACCCCAAATTTTGACGACCCCCGCAAACGTAATAAGGACCATGATTTAAAAATATGCACCTGGAACGTCCGGACTCTCTATAGAGAAGGTGCCAATATCCGACTTGCGGATGTCCTCAAAACATATAAGTCTGGCATCACCGCCATCCAGGAAATGAGATGGAGAGAACAAGGATGCTCGCGAAGTAAAAATTGCGACATCTATTACAGCTGCCATGCCGAAAAGTACGAATTTGGATGTGGATTTGTAGTTGGCGAGAGACTCTTACGTGTTGTCTCGCGATTTAACCTTGTTAGTGATCGAATAGCCGCAATCCACATCAAGCCGAAATATGTCTACATCACGCTGATTTGTGCTCATGCCCCGATGGAAGATAAATAGAAAGATGTTCTTGGTCCATCGATCGGTAAATTCAGCCTGCATACCGACACGTCAGACAACGGTTGTAGGCTGGTTAGCTTCGCAGCGGGAAAGAACATGGTAGTGAGTGGAACCAGATTAAAGCACAAAGATATCCACAAGGCAACTTGGCTATCCCCCGATTAAAACACCGAAAATCAAATTGATCATGTAGTTTTTGATGGCAGGCATGCATCTAGTGTCATGGATATGCGTGTAATCCGTGGTGCTAATATTGGCTCGAATCATTACCTGGTTGCAGCCAAGGTGCGCACTAGACCGAAACACGCACGTAACTAAACACAAAGAAAGCTGGACATCACGAAACAGCAAACCCCAGAGATAGCCAATGGTCAACGCTACAGCCAATTGTAACCCGTGCTCTTAGGGAACGATACAAGGAGACAGTAAAACAGGCGAGACAGCTATTTGAGCGAAAAAGCGGAACGGGAGAACGAGGATATACAGCGATACAGAGATAGAGGTGAAGCCCGATAATTTCACTAGAAAGTAAAAGCTAAAGGCTACGGTAATGGTCTCCCCTCGTGTAAGGACAGTAATGAAAATCTGGTTACAGATACGCAGAGTGAAGAGAACACTTTCAACAACTGCTGGTTCCAGAAGGCAGCGCACGTGAAGGTATCACACCAATTGTCAACGACAGCTCAGTTTGCCCACCACCAAATCAAGCCGTGGTAAAAAGTGCAATATCGCGTCTAAAAAATAATAATAAAGCAGCCGGTGCCGACGGACTTCCGGCAGAGCTCTCCAAGTCCGTTGGCGATGACCTGCTAATGTGCATGCACCAGCTCCTACGCACGGTTTTTTATAACCGATGATTGGAATTTAAGCGTATTATGCCCTGTTCTAAAAAAAGGGATCCAAGTGTATGCTCCAACTACCGCGGGATCGGCCTTTTACCCATCGCATACAAGGTCCTGTCGAGTGTGCTGTATAAAAGACTAAAGCCAAGTTTATCCAACCAGATCGAGCCTTATCAGTGTGGCTTTAGACGTGGTAAATCAACAACTTCACACTTCGGCAAATCCTGGAAAAGACCCAAGAGAAACAGATCGACACGTAGCATCTTTTCGCAGACCATAAATCTGCCTCCGACAGCCCGATACGGCATAAATTACTCGAAGCAATGGCTGAGTTTTCCAAACGAATAGGAAATAAGGCCATATGGATTTATTACTCATGGCTTTATTGCGCGTCACCGATAACACCAGTTTACAAATCTTTATTTTTTGTCAGCTGCAGAGTTGTAAATAATTTTTTCTATAGATTTCAGCCTCCTAATATGAGAAAATGAAAAATATCGATATTTTTAAAAAATATAGGCTTAAAATGCACTTTAAGTCTCCAGGTTACAGCAATATCAAAATAATCAATGATCATGCATGAATCCCTGTTTGGGTACTTTTATAATAAATAAACAGTTTTTATCTCGTTTTTCCAGTTTTTTACAGTCATCGTTTAAAAAGTAAAAAGACTTTTGGTCCAGTCTTCAGAAATGAAAAATATCGATATTTTCTAAAAAGGATCAGCTATGATTTCAATTTAAGCATTTTTGTGATGCATGATCAACCCAGAATACAGTGGCATTTACACTTTTTATCGTTATTTTCATGCAAAGTAAAGTTTAGCTTTAAGCCTACAGTGATATGGTTAAAATCAAAAAATTTACCCTTTTAAAAAACGTGTAACTTTGCCTCTTATCACCCAATTTTTATAAACGATGGCTTGGTTTGCTCGCAGAAGTCTAATCTTTATACTCAATTCATGAAATTGGATTTATTTTTGCGATTATTATTTTTTATAAATTTTTTTATCAATTTAAAACCGTGATTTTTGTACAAAAAAATTAGTTTTTTAAACTTTAAATGCTCCTACCATCAAAACTACCCAACCAATGTTAAAAGCTTGTATAGAAAGGTTTTAGGGGAGCACATTACCTTTAAGTGGAGACCACTCATGTTCAAATCGTTGGACGCGTTTACGAATTATTCTCCAATAAGATGATGCATCTCATATAAAATTTGCAAAAAAAATTAAAAAATTCATATCTTGAAAACTAATCAGAAGAAAAATTTTTAAATCTCATATTCGTGTTTAGGAGGCTGAAATCTATAGAAAAAAAAATATTTACAACTCTGCTGCAAAATGACTGTGAACTAGTCTAATAGGATATAACTACATTCTGAAAGCAAAAATAAACTTTTTTTTACAAAATCAAATTATGAAATTTGGTTATTTAAATTTTGTATTTTAATTTAATTTTTCCGTTGTCATTCAATATCAGCTGTGTACTTTACAATGGTTTAACCTACGAAAATCGGTTGGTTAACTTGTTGTTAATTATTGTCTGTAAGAATGAAATTGAAGTTTAACTACAAGTTAATTATAACAAAGGAATAATCGTTCACCTTAAAATTTGGCATTAAAAACTAAAAAAACTACTTAAAGTGTTTGCCAAATCCTCAACTATGTTATAATATAAGATGTAGAAGTAGTATAAATCAATAGCTCAACGACCGAGTAATTCACTGAACCACCAGAGCAGTAAATTCCCACTTATCTAAACGACAGATTTTTGCATATGCCTTACAAATAACCGCACATTACCTACCTAAATCAATTCCTTTTACTGCATTACAAAGTAGTTTTAGGTACGTATGACTAACATCATTTAGAAACGCAATGCAGCATTAATATCACTTATACGACACCATTGCCCTTCCAACTATACACATTGGGCCGTAGAGAGCTTTTGCGTTTTCCTTTAGTGATTTGTTCAACAAAAATAGTTAAAATGAGGTGGTCACGTCGCACCACAGAATATTGTATGTTATTTAGATTATTGGTGTAATTCCGAAAGGAAACACGTCCGACTTTGAGATATAAGCTTGTATAGTATAAGATGATTTGATATAGCAGTAGATTGTTGATAGGAAACTGCACTACTGCCAAGTGTATCGTTAGGAAATGATGAATGTAGTTTTTCTGCAAATACATAATTATCAAATGTGCCTTGCAGTAAGCTAAAGTTCGTTTTCTATTGGCTTACTAGGAATAAAAAAATTGAGATTGATATAAAAATTTGAAAACAAATAATAATAGGATTTATATCTAAATGCGTACAAAAAAGTTATGTCAGTATAATCAAAAATTTATCTAATGTCGCCCAGTGTAACGCTGACATCATAATCCTTCTTAATTAAGCACCTCATGATTACAAATTAATCTTCTTGGTAGTAACGAGTTAATGCGACACAATAAACGAAAATGCTTCATTTACTCAGGGTTTCTTTATACAAATCAAACCAACACAAAACAACGACACCAAACTTGCATTCTCAACTTTCAACCGGTTAAAGTAAAAATTTTCAGCTCCAAAACTACGATGTAAAATCCTTATCGTCACTCATTGCAGGATGCGATACGCACCGCTATTTTCTTTTCCATTTCGTAGTTGCATTTAAAATGTTAACATACTTTGTGGCGCGCAGCGAAATGAAAATTCCATTTCAACCAACATAAAATCTAAAGTCAAAGGATGTCTTTACAAACGAAAGTAAAATAGGAGGTAAAAGAAACGAAGGAAGATGTTGTAGAGTCGTGTTGATAACCTAAAAAAAGATTAACATAACAAGGGGAGTGCAAGCGAAAAAAATGAAAATTAGCATTTATTCGTAAATGTAAATGTGTTGGGAGCAAGTATGCATGAAAAAGCGTCGCTGGAAAGAGGGAAGGAGTGATGTGTATGGACTGAAGGGCCTTACAGGAGGCCGGCATTAGCAAATTACGAGCCTCGATTCTGCTAAGATAAAAAAAGAACAGTAGGCGGCATGAACATTGTAAAGAAACAATTCTGAATTTATTTTTGCAATATACTTATTTTCTAGAACGATAAACAAATTGTCAAAAAATATCATATTAAGTACTTCTTGTAACCGATGGGTGGTAAACTACTATCGATGTAAAGCTAAAGAGTGATGAAAACTTTGTACAATAATGATTATGCCTGAAATCGGCGTTTTCGGAAGTCTTTTAAATAACTTCTGTGCAAATTGATAAACTTCACAGCTAAAAACCATCATCGAATCTGTATTTTTTATACATATGAAAAAGGACCTCCATTAGTACCTCTATTTTATTGACTATTATTTGGGTATATGACATGAATTGAAAAGACGTTACAACGATTGGAGCTCATCGATGGCTTAATGTAGAAAAGGCGTAAATAAATTTTTTATACTTCACAGGAGGAAGAAAAACCGAATAAAATCGAAACGATGTTGTATGTTACTTGTTAGTAAAGATTGTTTTTTAATGTCTATAAATTCTTTATTTATTAACATAACTAAATTTTGTTGGTCCCCTACAATAATATGCAAAAAACGTGATTTCGTAAAAAAAACAAGTTACGCCCTATCTAAATTAAGCAATCTCCATGTTCATCCAATTCGTAGTTAAACATTTAACACTCTTAAGCTGTTTTACACCAGCCACAGTTGGTAGCCTCGAAGAAGACCTCTGCAAGAAAACCTCGGCAAATATTTTAGAGAGTATAAAATGACCTTCGAAATGCACCTACATTGAACATTTTATTGACCCTTTCAGAAGGCCTGCATTTTCCTCGCCTTGCAAATGTTTCCGCTGAGATTGGCATCAACAGCGACATACATACATATTTGTGCATTAACACTTTCATACTGTTTCATTTGCATCTACTTAAAATGCTGAATTCAATGCAGAAAATTGAATTGAAGTCGCTCGAACCACAGGAAGTATACGAATCAAGTCGAAAGGAATGAAAATTCTAAAGACCAAAGAAACTTATCGCCATGTCTTTATAACCTACCAACGTATTGCGAAAATAATGAAAAAGCGAAGGAAATAATTGTTTTTGGTAATGTATTTAACAACATTTCATACAAAACTTTCTTTTATATGCGGTCTTTGAACTTGGCTAATTTCTTTAAATTTTATATAAAAGATTTCGGTTGAGTGGAGTGAAAGTATTGTTACATGTAACACTTCTTGAAAAATAACATCTTGGATGGGCTGATGACAAAATAACCACTAAGTGAAAGAACTATCAAATTACAAATTAAATAGTATTTCCTAAATGTAATAAATCAGAAAAAATAAAATAACAGCCTAGAAACGAAACTTGAAATTTTATTTCATGCCACAAACAGATGGAAACAAATATGAAAATAATATTCTATGGTAAAGATCTTTAATATTTTTTTTTGTTTTTTGGCATAGTCTTTGTTTGATTGATTACAAGAATCGGCCGTTTCCATACGATAATGGGAAAACACAGAGGGAACTATCCAGATGAACGAATTTGAATTATTTAGATATTTTTTATATTACCACAAAACCCCTAGGTAACCTTTGGTGCCTCCTATTCAAATTATTGTAATAGGCTTCAATTAAAATCTTAAACTTATTATTGCAAAAGATTTTTTCCAAATTTGCAAACAGAAAGCTTAGCTTAAATGTTTCCAATACGAGGGAAAAGGAGAATTGTGGAGGAAACTAATCCTCCATTCTCATGGCAATATAAAAAAGGTTAATTCAATGATTGGTGCTTGAACATTTTCGGCTGATATATATTTCGCATGTGATCATTACAGATATATATGGATATATACTTATACATTCATCACAAAGGGGTCTGATGATGAACTCATCATGGAGTTTGAAACGCGTCATCCTAGTGACTGACAATAATATGACATTAATATTAACAATAAAAATCTTTTCGATCGTTTAGCTAAATATAACAAAAATTTAACAAAATTAATATCTTATTGCTTATTATTTCCCAATGCTGGTATCATGGGTCCGACAATTGTGAAACTATTACAGACAAAGACGAGCGCTGCAGGGTCTACAAGAGTTGAGCATGAGTCTAGCCGTGAATGCTTTACCGATACTGTGCAAAATACATGGGATACACGATACTGCGTGGGACGGCCATAATGATGGCTAAAACACGGTACTATCATGCGAGAGATTCAGGGATCGACTCCAGCCTCAAGTAAGTAAAGTAAGTATTACAATGCGATTGTAAGAACTTCCCTTGCATAGCCTTGTCAACATGGACTAACCAAGAATAGAAGTTGACGATTTTGGGAATAAACATGCCAAAATTTGTACGTCAGTAGGTCACATACTTAACATTGCCTAAGGTGATACGATACCTCCGATTCTCAGAGCAGTGCGTTGCAACTCCACATTCGGGCTCAAATACTTTACTAGATATTTCCGTTTCACACATAGCCCGCGATATAATATATATTATATGCACTATAGGTACTACATCAATCAATAAGGCAGAAAACTAAGTCCTAGCAGCACTTACCGGTGGAAGCAGTATAGTGGTACTGTTACTTAATTGTCATTTAATACACAAACCTGTATTGAGTCGGAACAGCCTGGTACTTTTACACACCCGCGAGTACCAATGCTTTCACATCAATATCTCGAATAGGTGGAAGAGTCTATAATACATTACAGGCCACCTTTTTAGCAATCGCTCTGACGGCTTTTCTAAAAGACAAATTGATACGAAAATTTTACAAAGTGTTACTGATAATCCCTGGTACTTGCATGTGATTGGATAAAGAAGCGTGGCACCACCCACACACCTTGAAATTTAATTAAATTAGATGAGATTTGGTATATACAGTAGAGTTCGTTTATAACGAACACCGTTTATAACGAACTGTCAGTTATAACGAACACTTTTTCTGGTCCCAACGGTTTTGCTTCATTTTTCCATATAAAGCTTTACTGTTATAGCGAACATCGTTTATAGCGAACTTTACGTATAACGAACAATAATTGGTGTCGCATTTTTCAGAGTTCTTTCATTTTTTTACGGTTACAACGAACTCCTATAATGTTTTAAATTATTACATATAACGCGTATGACCACCACTTTGTTAAGCTAAACTTTTGGTGACCGAATTATCTCAAGAAAAGGTAATACGAGTTCGATACAAAAATAGTACTTGGCAATATTCTTGTTCAGTGGGAGACGAAGATATGGCAAAATTGTTTTTTATGTATAAAGACTTAAAGTTTGGTACACATATAGTTCCTGGCAATAAATGCATAAATATTCATGCGAAATTTTCATTTGCAACCAATACGATAAGACAGGCCCAAAGTGTTTTTACACCCAAAGAAAAAGTTGGTATACAGACGGTTACCGGTACTATATTTACTGCCTTATTCATAAAAAAAATCTAAAGTAGGTATGAAGCGTTCTCTAGCTAAAGTATTCTTTAGCTCTAAAAAACCTTTAATACAAAATTGTATTCATAAACGTTTTTTATCAGTACTTTAGCTTTATGTGTTCCGGTGGCAACGCCGACTGTTTTGGTCATTAATGATGTATAAAAAGAAGCTTTATAATCCGATACAAAAGCTTTATAATCGGTTACCGGTTAAACATTTATTTCCACTTGTAATAACTATGAACATAATTGTAGCTCAATTTTAAATTAACCACGATTCTTATGACGGTTAGAAAGACGTAAAATAAAAATGGCATTAACAAATTTAATTTTCCTTTCTTTATGTTGAAATAGTAATCGGATACCGACTACATTGTTGCCTTGTTTTGATTGTTTTTACATCACGAATATTATTTCATTATTTACAAAATATTTTTGAAGATTTTTAAAGATATATTTTTCAAAATGGAATTCATGAATGAAAAGTGTCTATTTAGATACTTTTCTATGTGCGGAATGATTACGAAGAAAATTTCCTACACAATGAATACATGCAACGGCTTTTTCTCATATTAAAAATGCCGAAAAACTCAAAATAAAGATATCAAATTCATAAATATACAAAAATTGTACAAACGTCAAGTTATAGCATGCTTAACGTTGGGACAACCCTACTTTAACTTATTGAATACGTGAATCGTTAATGAATACTGTTTTCTCAAATCTGCTTAAAAATGGTTTATAAACCTCTTATAACTTTTTATGAATAAGGCCGTTAGCATTTAAAACAATAAAACTTCCTTGGTCAACTTCCATGATCAGAAGTTACTTGAAATTAGTTACATAAGTTACTAAACTTAACATATTATTGTCGAGCTTTAGAACCGTTTTTAAAGTATATTCTATACCTATAAATAAATAAATTAGCGTTTATATAGCGCTTAGGATAGTAAGACATGTGAAATATATTATAAGTTAATATGCAATAGCGAAGCATTGCCGAGCCAACTAGTATCATATAAATATCAATCACACAATACTTGCAGCCAGTTCTTGGAAGTATTTTCACATGTGCAGAAAGTCATTGAGTATTAATAGAAACCCTAGATAAAGCAGCACAGCGCGCCTAAATGATAAAATTGTATTATCGAAACAAAGGTTCGTTAGCGCAAACCTTTCGCATATTCCTGGTCCTTTAATGTCGATATTTCAGTATATGGGGACATGTAGGACATGTGAATCCGGAACGGAGGGTATCGCTATCTCACACAAAGGTGTTGTGAGTTGGCCACCAAGATCGCGGTATTTCACTTCGCTAGAATGTTCCTTGTGAGGTTTTCCACGGTCGTATGACTATTCCAATATGCCGCATTCAACTAATGTCATCTAAGTCAACTTAACTCTGGCCACGTCAGACATTCAGATGGACATATGTGGCAGAGTTATTGCAAATTGAACTACTCACAACTCTTCCACCCTGAGATGCCGCTGATGATATTTTAACATTGTTATATTTATACCTTCACCCTTCGTGTAGATGGTTATGTATCATTTGATACGACCCAAAAGTGTAACACATAGAAAGAGTCACTTTAGACCCTAAATTTCTTTGAACCAAATTCAATTCATGACTTTTTAAGTCGTATGACCCATGTCAATCTGTCTGTCTGACGAAAGACGAAACCAAATGTTTTAAAACTTAGCACAAGTTATTATTTACGGTATTTAAAATACAGTACTTTTCTATTACTAAGTTAAATTAATTTTTTCATTTATATATGTTCTGAATAAATAAATTTCTAAAGAGAAAAAATAAATAAAATAAATTAAAAATAATAAAATAAAGTGCCAAAAATGGTTATTTTTTGAAATGTTTGTATGGGGAACCCACCAGGGTAGTTCCAGGGGGTATGCCACTGGCATGGGTGGATCATACATTTGGACTCGATTGGGGCACTCTAAATGGGTCAAAGTGGAATTTTTCAAAACTTGACCCTACGGGACAAAAGTCAACATTTTAGGAGTAGTAGAATTCGTTTTAGAGGTGTGGTTCCTTCGGCAAAGTTTCTTATTTTGATCCCTAGAATACGATTTTCACTGAGCCATGGGCGATTATTAAATCGACCCGCCCTAATCTTTATATGTTCAACTATGTACTCTTTACATCCAGTGCTCAATCTTATGTTATTCTTATTTTGCATAAACAGAAATGTAAATATTTCACTCAAATTAAAAAGAATAAAAATCTCTCTTCTTAGGAAAATGTTCTTTCTTTTGTACTGATATTTTTACATTCTTAAGACATTAATTTTCTTAAAAACATTTACTAAGTAAATACAACATTTTTCGCTCCTGCATCTCTATACCCCTGTTATAAGTATAAACCTTGCTCTGACCGTAAAATAAACACAAAGAAAAAGTCTAATATAAATAAAAACAAATGAATATCTGCTCCACAGAATAACATTTATTATGAAAAGCATGCCAAGAACACAAAGAAATTGTTGCTAAGTCTAGCATACTTGTGGTCGGTATGAAGTGCTAAAATCTTTTGGATATTTTAAGGCTTTGATGAAAGAACGAAAGCACACAACCACCTAACACGAATAGATTTAAGGCGGCAGCTTGTATCACTCTTCCACTGCACGCTGATATTACCTGCGCATTCATTAACCTTGAGACAAGATGTTGAAAGAAAACATTTTCCATTTCTTTGCTGTCGCCCTGTATGTAAGTCAAGTATTGTTAATGGCATTTTCTTTGAGAAACGATATAGCACTTTGGCGAATATTGAATAGATTAAAGTTTATGTGTTACTTTAGATAAAATTAAAGATTCATATTACATTAGTTTTGGATAGTATCTTTGGATCTTAGTTCTTGTGATAATAGAAACGCAATGCCAATTTACACTTGTTGCAGGAAAAGAAGCAGAAGGCATTTAGTTTGCAGTCTATTTAGATACAATTTTATATCTCATAATCTCGCATAATTACTAAATTCTTTTAATTTTATTAAAATTTCAACAACTGTCTTAGGTAAATAGCTGGTGGTGAGAGAAATTACAATGGTCGAGAAAAGCAAAGAAAATCTGTCGCATAGCAACAATATTTATCTTGGAATAACACTACGTGTTGATGATGAATTGTTGAAACTCTATGGAATAAAGTTCCACCAATTGGAACTCTATGGAATAAAGTTCCACCGATTCATAATTAGCAGCACCATCACCATAGTCATGAATTGCAGATGGTTGTAAAATTTGTAATTAATTAAAACTTGCGAGTTTAATATTCAAAACATCATCACTCCACATTGTAGCAGCCTTTTAGAAACACACAGACATACTTCTAAGTATATTTGTAATGCAGCTACGAAAAGAAAAACACCCGCAAAGCAGAGCATAGAAAACAGAACAGGCAACACAACAGAAAAAGAAAAACGAAACAACAACAACTAAACTTACATAAAGACACAAACCTTACACAACACCAGGCATAAACTAAGAAATGTAGGCATACTTTAAATATAGTATACTAAACAATAGGCCGGGCCTACTTTCAGGCAGTGCCTCATCAGTTCCTACTTGTATTGTTACTTTATCATATTTTTTATAATGGTTTTATATCTCCGTTCTCTTCTCGGCTGCACTAAAAGGTTTTCAATTTCTAAGAGTACATTTTCCTGTTAAAAAACATCGTTTGGTCTTTCAAAACTAATTTCAAAATAAATTTAGTACAAAATAAGGCTACACAGCACCGAGTCAAGGAGGCGCAGCTAAAAAAAGTTTTGTCTTAACACAAATAAAATTGCTTAAAATTTGTATGTTGTTTTTTTTTATTTTTTTTTTTTTCGTATTCACTCGGAAGCTTGAAATAAAGTTTGTTAACACAATTTATTTTTATGAACTTTTTTCTCCAGAAGGCTTTACGGGCATTAACGCAATTTAGTGAACGGAGGGTAGAAACAACATCAAATTATTTTTGTTTAAAAAACAAAATAAAATACAATGCAACAAAAGGGAATAAAGATGTTGTGTTCGTTGGCAATCCACCCTCTTTTTCTGTAATAGTTTGTTCACAATGCCTATAATAAGTAATTAGGTAAAATACTTTCTCGCAGGGGCCTTGCGCAAACTTTTTCGCATCAGAAATTTGTGCTGAAGACTCATACCGTTTATACATGCATTTCTGAAGTTTCTTGAATGTAGGGAACCATCGTTGGGTTGTGTCTCTTTTACTTCTTGTTTTGGGGAAAATTTGTGTTTCTTGTCGAAATGTAAATTAGATTAAAATGAATGTTGGTATACTAAGGCAGAAATTTATTTTTTCTCCAAAAAGTTGTATATTTTATTATACTTCAATAAATTTTGCTGAATATAGGGAACAAATTGAAGTCATCGTCATGATGGGGGAATAAATTTGTGTTTTCAACGAGTTAACTAAATAGTCTTGAAAGTGTTGTAATAATGTTTTTAAGTGCATAAACAGTCGTTGCTGCCAGTTATCCCTTCTTAAGTTAAGGGCATTTGATGATTTAGCACAGCCTTAAGAGTGTTAATTATGACATTACGACATTAGTAAGCGATGTTTGTAAAAATTGTGTTAAATTTTTAAAAGATTTAGTGGACATACGAAAGAAAAGATAAAGTAGAATTGGTTTATGGCGATATAAGTCATAACGATAAAAGCATAATCTCAACTTCACATTCTGAAAATTTACCAATTTAACTTAATGTCAACTCTGAGGGTAAATTAGGGTATTTCATATACAATGTCAGTAGTCATCAACATGGATTACTATTAGAGTAAGCAATGGCGAGTCACTTTTTAAATAATATGTGTAATTGTTGGACGTTGTACTTCGCATATAGGTAATTCCAGCCTTACGAATGTTAAGATCGTACGAATTAAATGAGAAAAAAGTACTTAAAAGTTGTAATTTTTTGTATATTATAAAATTCCAAATAGCTCTCTACTAGCTCTACATTATGTAAAAAATCATCATATTTAAAAAAAAACTACAATACAGGATATTTACAAAACACATGCCCACGTTTTGTAACACAAAATAGAAGTGAGTTTTATATTAGTTGTTGAAATTTCGAAAGTCTGCGTGTTGTTTAAGATTTAATATATGTACTTAATTATTTCATAAAATTGACCAAAATCGCTTTAAAAATAAATTTTTTGTTGGGCAAATTTGTTCCTCTGGTTTTTAACGTTGAGGAAATAAAGACCTACGTTATGTGACAAAATATCCCATAGCTGTGAATAGTTGAGTCCGCTTAGGCCACTGTTTTATTTGCGAAATTAGGAAATAATAAAAAGTTTATATGCCACTAATTGCTGACCACGAATGTTACATCAAAACGTCAATAATTAAAATAAAAATGTTGCTGCTAACCGATCATTGTTACTACAATTGTAGCTACTTATTGTTGTAACTAAAATTGTATGATAAGAGTGGACTTGCATAATCAGTTAATATGATACTTAAATTAAAATATGGCGATCAGAACAAAAAAGCAATTTCGTAAGATAATCTTTGGACATTTTAATTTAATAAAATTAAATTAATTCAAGTAAAAAACAATTTTTGCCAACTTCATGGTTGACATTTCTGTGAAAATACCCATATGGTAGTTCAATTTTGACTAAATTGTGAAACATTTCGAAAATATAGACAATTTTTTTTTCAAATCAGATATCTGGACTGTTACACAGGATTTTAATGAACATTTAATGAATGGTAAATAGTCGTGATCGGAATGGTGGGAGTGGCATATTTCATAAATATTTTTTTATCAGATAACTGAAAATTTCTGGGGGGCGTGCCCCCCAGCGCATTCGTCCCTCGCTACAATAGCAATATTTAAAATTGTTCTCTTCATATGTTGAAATACTAAAAACAACAACAAATTCGGTCATAATCCCCATTGGGGCTTATGTCCGCAGATTAGTGTCGGACATAATCCCCAATGAAATTGGGGGTTATGTCCGCCAAGTTGTCCGGACATAAGCCCCAAAATCGTTTTAGGGATTATGTCCGTGTGGGGTTATGTCACGGCACCATAATTTACGATATCCTGGCTTTCTATTTTCTTCTATTTTCTCCTTTTCTCATTATAAAGCTCCGTCAGCTCTGTATTTTTGCTTTGTATGCAGAATCTATTTCCTCAAATATTTCGCGACATTAATCATATTACTAGGGCTTAAAAGTGTGGTTTTTCATAACCCAGTACGGTCGTTGCAGCAGTGGTCATATAATTCTCAATATGCTGCCACTGTGTGTCGGGAACATCAGAACTAGGGGGATTTGTCTGAAGTAATTGAGAGAGATGGTTGGAGTAGGCACTGGCTATCTCGGTGATATGCAACTTTGTGATGTCTAACTTCCTTTGCATTTGATTACGAGTGTTTTTAGTTCTAATTAATCGTAAACCTTGGCTGCAACTAGGTGGTGATCCGATTCAATATTTGCACCGCGCATCACTCGCTGTCTTTGTCTTCCGTCGGAGTGTATACAAATCAGCGTAATATAAAAACATTTCGCCTGGATGCGAATAGTAGCTATTCGGTCACTTACAGCGTTAAACCACGAGACCAGGTGTCGAAGTCTTTTGCCGACTATGAAACCACATCCAAATTCGTGTGTTTCTGCATGGCAGCTGTATAAGATGTCAGAGTTCTTCGTTGTGTGCATGCCTGTCCCGTCCATCTCATTTCCTGTATGGCGGTGATGTCAGCCTTGTATTTGTCGAGGACATCCGCCAGTTGTCAGCCTTGTATTTGTCGAGGACATCCGCCAGTTGGATAGCGGCACCATCTCTGTATATAGTTTGGACATTCCAGGTGCATATCCTTAAATCATGGTCCTTATATCGTTTGCGGGGGTCGTCAACATTTGGGGGGATTCTTGTTTTTTTCTTTTCTTCGTGTTTTTATTATAATTGTTTTGTTTAAGGAGAGTGGCTTTTTAGACCACCGCGCCCGATCCTAGTATCTGGGGCTGCCAAAGCCACTAAGAGAGCCTGTGTTGAGCTTCAGTAACTGCTGTTACCTACTTCCTAAGACGCATGGGTGGTAGCATGTGGATTAGGTTACTCAACATTTCGCCTTCTCACATTTGCTATCACTGAACGGATGTTCAGTGGCATTGCCCGGGGAATACGTGATTTTTCGGACGTTGTGAGCAGCTTGGGAATCTCCAAAGAGAGCTTCTGGTTATTCCCAAATGAATAACAATCAGAAAGACTCAAATTAGAAAATGCCCCATACCACTATGTCAGTGAGAGTATATAAACGTTTACGTTTGCTCTTATATGTCAAAGAACATGGTATTGGACGGACTTGTGGCGTAGCGCCTACCATATCAAAAATAATCTGTAAGCTTTGCCTGACGTCTTCCGTTATCAATGTGCAAAGTCGAGTCAAAATTGGGCGAGGTCGCTGCGATGGAAGTCGAACACTCCCACACAAGTAAGTTTTTCCAAATTTGTATCTGAAGTAATATAACAGTGAGAACCTTAAAGATGGGTAGAAGTACATTACCTAAATTTGCTTCCCTTTAAACTAAGATAAAAGTAATGGACCCATCGTTATTGAATTGTAACAGCAGGAAACATTTTAATTGATAATTTTGGACGCCGGACGAAGTCTGCGGGCTCAGCTTGTTGTTCAAATAAAAAATATGTGACATATATATGATAGAAAATTATTAAAATATTTTCTATTTTTCTTTGACAGAAAATTATTTTCAGTTTTTATAATTTTTCTTTGTAGTTCTGTACACCACAGAACGAACTTCTTCAAAGAGAACTTTTTCAACGCTCACTTCCCTTTCCGCTTTTCCGGTGTACAGATCTACTGTCTCTTTCTTTTACAATAGAAATCAGAGTGACATCAAACACAACGAGTACTAAAGTACAAACTACAGCGCTGTCGTATAGCACTATGCTCTAACACGGCCATCCTGCAATATCATCGCTCTCGATGAATCAAAAATTTTTGTGTGCATAACAACAACATAATTTATTTCAAACCTCATTTCAAAATCTTGGCATACAAAACAACGCCTCCTTTTTTTCAAAGCAGTTAAAAGATCACAAATAAGCTCTAGATATCTAATAACATTAACCAATAACAATATCGAGATCTGTAGAAATAATCCTTAAAATCTCCATAAGATTTTAAATTCGCAACTCAGAGGCAATAATAAGCTTGTTTGCACATTAACAGTATTCACCAGAATTTATCAAATTAAAGTCATAAGCATGACACCAACACTCTATTAACCACAGGTTATAGCTCAGAGGCAATCTTAAGCTTGTCCATAACTTCAGTCAAACACTAACTTCATTCGGAACTTTAAGTCTCAGAGGCAATATTAAGCTTGACAACAAGTACATTAACCGAACGTCATGGCTCAGAGGCAATCTTAAGCTTGTCCACAACTTCAGTCAAACATTAACTTCACTCGGAACTTTAGTCTCAGAAGCAATATTAAGCTTAACAACAAGTACATTTACCGAACGTAATGGCTCAGAGGCAATCTTATGCTTGTCCACAACTTCAGTCAAACACTAACTTCATTTGGAACTTTAAGTCTCAGACGCATTATTAAGCTTGACAACAAGTACATTAACCGAACGTCCATAACTTCAGTCAAACACTAACTTCATTCGGAACTTTAAGTCTCAGAGGCAATATTAAGCTTAACAACAAGTACATTAACCGAACGTCATGGCTCAGAGGCAATCTTAAGCTTGTCCACAACTTCAGTCAAATATTAACTTCACTCGGAACTTTAGTCTCAGAAGCAATATTAAGCTTGACAACAAGTACATTTACCGAACGTAATGGCTCAGAGGCAATCTTAAGCTTGTCCACTTCCAGTCGTACACTTACTTTATACTTTGTCTCAGAGGTAGTCTTAAGCTTGACAACTAGTGTATTTATCGATAGTAATGGCTCAGAGGCAATCTTAAGCTTGTCCCTGAATTCGAATTTTTTTGTCTATTTTAATGATGAAATTAACCAAGTTTTACCTTGATTTATCCTGTAACCTGCACCTCGTTTGCAGTCTCAGTAAAAGGAAATAACCTCCCTTGCAGCAACTACAATAGTACGGAAGCTATCTTTTTTTAGTTTGTAACGATCATTAAGAAGAATGCCGACTATTTCATACGGACCCGATAATATGCTTGCAATTTCGATTTTCGTATCTGGTTACTGCAGTACACCACCTTTTGAAAAATTTTTAAATTCAGTTGGCTTACTTTTATTTAAATCAAATCGTATTTTTATTCGTTTTGCGTTTTCCTCTGTCCGCCTATTAACGAAGATACGTATTGCATCGACATTATCGTACTGTGGCTCAACTTTCAATTCATAAGAAGACCACCAACATCTGAAGAACGTCCTGTAATTCCTGTCAATATTTTTAGTGGAGGAAACCCGGTCATTTGTCCATTCGCTCTACTAGTACATAGTGGTATTAAGTGATGTGTAATACCCATAGACACGCAAAATTTTTAAAATCTGCACTGGTAAAATTCGTACCTCTATCACTTATAATCTTGCTTAATTGTAAAATTCCTTTACAGTTTCTGCAGCTGTCAGCATTTTACACGGGAATATTATAACGTATTTGGTAAATGCATCAATAATGATGATAATATGTAAAACGATGCTCCTTTCCTTCAAACGGACCCATGAAATCAGCATATACCACATCAAATGGGATTGGCTTCTTGTCAATTGGATGAAGCTCACACTGTTTTTTTTTTTCGAAGTTCTCAATAAATTTTACAAGATTCAACAAATTTTCTAACGTTTTTAGTCATATGTGGCATCCAAAAGTTTTCTTTCGTTTTCATCAGTGTCTTTGTCCATCCAACATGGCAGTTCTCTTCGTGGAAACGTCTCATTATAGTCAGTCACGTAACTTTTCTTGGTATTTTTCAAATTTTTATATAAAAGCCCCCTTTCCAGCGAATACTGCGCTAAGGTGCTTGTATCCTAATTTTCAATTTCATCAACAATTTCAATTGTAGCCGCATCATTTTGCCGTCCAATATGGAACCACGTCTCGGATAAACTGTTCATTTTTCAACAAGTTTCAACTAGTATATTACGACATAAATAATCCGCATGAGACAATTTTCTCCTCTTCCTATAGACAATTTCGAACTCAAAATCTTGTAGAAAAATCCATCAACAAGCTATGCGAGGCAGTAAATTTTTCCTTCCTTTTGTTCTCTTAGAGCATTGCTGTCAGTGACTAACAAAAAATCAACACCCAGGAAATAGTGCCGAAAATGTTTTACTGCATTAACGACAGCGAGCCTTACCAATCCACAACCATGATGTTCAGTTTCTTATGTTCTAGTGGCCTGGCTATAATGCAGCAGCATTTCATTTACTCGCTGGAAAAAAATAGCCCATACCCATGATTACTCGCATTAGTATGCAAACCATACAAGTAATGGTCTAGTAGTTAGTTGCCCAAGTAAGTAACGTTTTGCTGCTCGACACTCTTCACTCCACAAAAATTGAGTATTGTTCCTCGTTAAAGCTGTTATACAGGTGATCTTAGCCGCAAATTCCGGTACAACCTTTCGAAAATAGTTTTGCAATTCCATAAATTGACGTACCTGTTTAACTTTACTCGGCGACGGTGAGTTTACCAATGCTTCAATTTTAAATTTACTGGGTCTAATACCATCTGCAGAAACTTCTCTATTTAGTATTTTAAATAGTATTTTGAAGAAATTTGCATTTGTCCCTATTCAATGAAAATCCACTACTTGTCAATGCTTTCAATACGACATCAAGTTTTTCCAGGCCCTCGCCAATAGTTTTGATGGTATCAAAACATCATCCATATAAACTAAAGCCACGTTACCTTTCAAATTTCCCAATGTCACATTGATCGCACGCTGAAAAACTGCAGGAGCGTTAGCTAGTCCAAACGGCATACACACGAACTGATAATGCCCATCGGGTGTTACAAACGCTGTTTTTTCTATGGAATCCTCAGTAATAGAAATTTGGTGGAAACCCGAGGCCATATCCAAAGTAAAAAAAATTATTTCCTGTCAATTCATCAAGCTGTTCCTCGATTTTCGGTAACGGATTACGATCTCTTACTGTGACCTTATTGAGTGCCCTATAATCGACACATAAACGATTCTTTCCATACGGTGAATGACTTTTCCTTATTATGCCTTTGCATAACAAATTTGCAATGATCTTCCTTACCACCAGACGTTCACTGGACGACATTCGATATGGCGTTTGAAGTAGGGAATACCAGAACAATGTTTTACGAATACTTTTCCAAAACAGCATTAAATTTTCGTTACCAAACTTTGGCTAATGCCCTTCCTCTCACGCCGTAGATGTTCATTGACAATTAAATGCAAAGTTACCTCAAGAACAAGGTCTTCAAATTCCAGAAATAGATCAAATTGTTCAGTAAGTAAATCAGGCTCTTTTCCAATACCCTGAATGGACAGAAAATTCGCTGTTCGTTTGCCGGGTATGTTATCAGCAATATCTGTTCTCATCAACGACAGTCAGAACCATTATCAAGAAGGCAAAAATACAATTTCCCATTATCACTGGTGCATGATTATTTGAAAATCAATTAAACTTTGAACTGAAGACCGCATAACAAATGTAAATGAATTTCCTAAATTAGCCTGAGATATACACCCAATAATGATCTTAATAATTTTATCTTTCGGCATTTCAAATGACAAAGTCGAAATACGATGTGAACACATCACTTTGGGATTTAGGAACTTAACGAAGTTGAGCAACAATATCTGTGCCATTCGTAAACGCATGAATCAACTAAGCACCAACTACCCAACTGTAATGTAGATGGCTAAATTTTGACGTACCAGGATTTCGGTCTTCCAAGCAAAGAGCTTTGAACTCTGGGTATGGTATCGAAATTTGTCAACCCATCATGCTCTACCCTCGCATCAATATCAAAGCACCACTTTTGTACATCATTGCGAGAATGATCTGGATCAAAATTTAGAAAACATGTTACCTCTTTGACTGTCTGCTTCCTTTGAACAGCTTCTATAATTTTGTTCATTGCATCCGCCGTAATGACGAAGTTTCCATTTGAACGCAACCCCTTAGAAAAATTCATAGAATTTTCTTGTACCGCCATACTAAATTTTCGCTTGCCTCAAGCAAATTCCAAATATAAACCAGCGAAATAGTACTTTCTCTCGTCCAACTCAATAATGTTAGGCAGATACGATCCCACTTCTGATGATAGAAAATTATTAAAATATTTTCTATTTTTCTTTGACAGAAAATTATTTTCAGTTTTTATAATTTTTCTTTGTAGTTCTGTACACCACAGAACGAACTTCTTCAAAGAGAACTTTTTCAACGCTCACTTCCCTTTCCGCTTTTCCGGTGTACAGATCTACTGTCTCTTTCTTTTACAATAGAAATCAGAGTGACATCAAACACAACGAGTACTAAAGTACAAACTACAGCGCTGTCGTATAGCACTATGCTCTAACATATATGTTGTGAAAATGTAAGGCACAGAAGTTAAGGTTCATTGGAAAAAATATTAGAAAAAATTTAGTTAAACAAAATGTTTTCCATACTAAAAATGGTGATGACATGACTGTCTATGGCTATACTCAGGTACAGCCAGATGTTTGCTTTTATGCATAAATATTCCTAGTCTTTATTTGGAAGACGATCAATGATAACTATATTCTTTTATTATAATAAAGGTGTATTAGTATTTTTTTATTATCAAATATAAAAATCTTATGGGATATAACAGATGGAGAGGAGTTATCCCTTTCGGTTAAAATACTGAGATAGAACCCTTCAAGTGCGCCAATAGGAAGTTAGGTATACCAACTGAAAGTTAAGTGTACACGAGTGTTTTTGGCAAATATTTAATTATGTGTGGGAGGTACCAGAATATGCGTGGCTATATCGCCCATTTTCAATCCCAAAACAATATTAGATACAATGTTTTTATTTGGATTAGGGAAGAAAAAAGCAGACGCCACTCAATCGTCGTACAAAGACTTATAACGAGTTTTGTTTTAAGCATAGCTCACAAATAACTGTTGACACTTTTTCGTTGTCTGCAAATAAGTGTCTTTCACTCACACAATAAAAAGGACTTAGACAGAAACTGATTTTGTCGCGTCTGACTTAGCTCGCTCGCACTCTGAGCAAGACAGTTATTTCTGTTTTCGTTTCGCTCAAGTCAAACACTGATCGTTTGCTTGAGTTAAATGAAGGAAATTGTCTTTTGAGTATGTATGGGTAAACACGCTAAACTTCATTTACAAAAAAAAAAAAATAAATATTATTAAAAACAAAATAAAAATAAATATTGTTCCTTAAAAAACAAAACATTTTTTTCACAGTTTTATTTAACATCCGATTGCATTGTCGTTTTTATTATTTTCATGCTCATGTGCATTTATATGTATGTATTTACATGCACACGAAGGCAAAGATCATTTCTGTTGAGTTTTTTAGTCAAACTGTCTTTTGGTGAGAGTCTTTGTGTAACGAAAATCGTATTACTCTTTACGCGACACTCATTTGAGAGCGTCACACGAATGAGTCAATGCAAAGTGCTTGAGAGAAAATCGATTCGAAACAAAAAAAAGAGAGCCGCTCAGAGAGAGATCGTGTCTGCACAATCTTTTCGGTTATGTTACGAAACAGAGCATATTAAGAAAAACGATCAACTGTCATTTGCGTGCTATGGTTTTAAGACAACTAGAAAGTAACTCGTCTCGATTTATGCGTTACTCCTTTTTTGTATTATTATATGTACCCTTATCCCCATGAGTAGTAGTATAAATACGATAAAAAATTATAGTGGACGTTATTAAAAAAAAACATTCTACCCTCCATACTAAAGCTGATTATAATATTCAGACGTGATACCTTCCGTCGTTCTGTAGTAAACCAGCACGCAATATATCTATGTCATATTTAAGAACAACTCTATCTATGTTTTAAATCTTGTCGTAACTACGCAAACACCATCGTACTTATTCCAACTTATCAACACACATTACAATACATTTTATGTATGTTTGAGTATGTGTGTATCAGGAATATAAACAACTGTTACTAAAAAAAACTTCAATACCGTAGTCAATGCAAAAATTTTTAATAGCGAGAGTTTGACAATTTTAAGACTCATATAAAGCAGTTTGATTGTTTTGTAAATCCTGCACACAAATTTTGTCCATTATCCCTGCTATTATGTTGGGGTCATTTGATGACCCAAATCGTATTTAACGTTATCTTCTTTCCTACTGGTAGGAAATTTTTGAAAGTACTTAATGCTCAGTGCATAATTTTTTGAAATACATCGAATTCAATTAATGTTTGCAACATTTTAGGCTTCGACCAGTTTTTATTGCAAGTGTACACACATATCATGTTGGGGTCATATTATGACCCCATACATATTTTTTGTGACTGATAACACCAGTTTACAAATCTTTATTTTTTGTTAGCTGCAGAGTTGTAAATAATTTTTTTCTATAGATTTCGGCCTCCTAAACACGAATATGAGATTTAAAAATTTTTCCTCTGATTAGTTTTCAAGATATGCATTTTTGAATTATTTTGCAAATTTTTTATGAGATGCATCAGCTTATTGGAGAATAATTCGTAAACGCGTTCAACGATTTGAACAAGTGTGGTCTCTATATATTTCATTTTTATATAGCGTAACCGCCTAAGAAGAATTTGTTCAGTATTAGAAAAGTGGAATATTTATTAATTGCAATATATGTGTAAATATATATGGTTTAAAAATGAAAAATATAGATATTTTTCAAAAATGTAGGCTTAAAATGCACTTCCAGCCTCCAGTTTTAAGCAATGTCAAAATAATCAATGATCATACAAAAATCCCTGTTTGTATACTTTTATAATAAATAAACTGTTTTTATCTCATTGGTCCAGTTTTTTACTGTCCTCGTTTGAAATGTGAAAAAACTTTTGGTCCAGTCGGCGGAAAAAATAAATATCGATATTTTCTAAAAACGACCAGCTAAGATTTCAAATTTAACATTTTTGTTATGCATGATCAACCCGAAGTACAGTGGCATTTCCACTTTTTATCGTCATTTTCATGCAACGTAAAGTTTAGCCCTAAGCCTACCATTATATGCTTAAAATCAAAAAATTTACCATTTGTAGTGTCCTCTTAAAAAACGTGTAACTCTCCCTCTTATCACCCAATTTTTATAAACGATGGCTTGTTTTGCTCGGGGAAGTCCAATCTGTATACTCAATTTATGACATTGGATTTATTTTTGCGATTAGTATTTTTTATAATTTTTTTTATAAATTTAAAGTCGTGATTTTTGCACAAAAAAAATAGTTTTTTAAACTTTAAATGCTCCTACCATCAAAAATACCCAACAGATGTTAAAAGCTTGTATAGAAGGGTTTTAGGGGAGCACATTACTTTTAATTGGAGACCACCCTTGTTCAAATCGTTGGACGCGTTTACGAATTATTCTCCAATAAGCTGATGCATCTCATAAAAAATTTGCAAAATAATTCATAAATTCATATCTTGAAAACTAATTAGAGGAAAAATTTTTAAATCTCATATAAGTGTTTAGGAGGCCGAAATCTATAGAAAAAAATTATTTACAACTCTGCAGCAAAATGACTGTAAACTAGTGTAATAAACATATATTGTTATTCGTCTATGTTTTTTTTTTTTTTTTTAGTTTTTCACTTATTTTTGAACGGCGCAAGAAACTTACACCCATTTACAGCCTCTCTCCTACCTTTTTTAGAGAGCAATCATGTCTATGGAGCTATTTGCCAATATTTCTCGTGTACTAACATTTGACGATAGGCAACGAAAAAGCTCAGAACAAATGGGAGATAAACTTGCTCCTCTTCGCAATATTTATGAGCAATGTACTCAAAACTTGCAACTGCTTTACGTTCCAAATGCTAGTATAACACTCGACGAATAGCTCATTCCTTTCCGAGGTAGATGCCCTTTCAAAGAATATATGCAAAATAAACCTGGAAAATATGGCGTGAATGCGTGGATAAAAGAGAATTCTGACACAGTTTTTTGTTTGCAGTTCTAAATTTACTTGGGCAAAGTGGAAGACATTGCTGAATGGAACCAAATCGAACGGGTTTTACTTGATTTAGTGTCTTCATATCGTGGAAAAAATGTGGCTTCCGATAATTTGTTTACGAGCCATAATCTTGTATTAGAACTGCTAAAGCAAAAAATTACTACTGTTGGTACAGTATGAAAAAACCATCGTTTCTTGCCGGTTCAGAAAATCAACTGCGTAAGCTTCCTAATTACTAGAGCAATTTTTTACGAAAAAGGCACTGTAGTTATATATGAGCCGAAAAAATACAGAATAGTTTATTTTTAAGATCTACAAAAAACATTTTCTGAAATAATTGAACACTACAACTCGACAAAAGGCGAAGTCGATACACTGGAGCAAATGGTTCGAACATATTCGTGCAAAAGAAAAAGCAATCGGTGGCCAGCTGCTCTGTACTGTAACTTACTGGATATTTCTGCTTTCAATGCTTTTATAATGTGGACCGAAATTAATCCTCAATGGCAAGAACATAACAATAGGCGCATATTTTTAGAGAAACTCAGCGAAGCCTTAGCCAAAGAACATATCTCGCGCAGAAGCCTATGCATCGTTAGTACAAATAATTCGACCAGAGGACAGTGTATCGCCATCTGCGCATTCGAACGGAAAATGTGCAAATTTTGCCCGCCGAAGAAGAAAACCACTAAGCACCACTTTCAAATTTTTTCTCCAAAACTTTATCCCGCTTTAGCTTTACTAAATAGAGAATTGGGGCACGATCTCGTTGAGTGTATTATTATATATATTAATATTAATCGATTGCTAAAGTGTGCTGAGTGGTACATTTGCATGGGCGGTACCAGAAGGGGTGTGGCTAGGTTTCCAGATTTTTTATTCAAAACTTTATCCTGCTATAGCTTTACTAAATACAGAATTTGTCCACAATCGCGTTATGTGTATTAATATTATTACTCCATTTCTAAAGTGGGCGGAGCGGTATATTTGTATGGGAGGTACCAGAAGAGGCGCGGTCATGTAGCTCATTTACAATACTGTAAGTAGTTTTAGGGAAATATTAATCCATGCAAAGTTTCAAAACAATTTGTTGCGTCTTTCGAAAGTTATCGTGCGTACCAGAAGGACAGACACCTACTACGAGTAGGGTGAGGATATAACAAATACCTTTACTGAGTGTATAACATGAATAAAACTTGTTTGTCCATCAACTTTATCCCGCTTTAGCTTTACTAAATAGAGAATTGGGGCACGATCTCGTTGAGTGTATTATTATATATATTAATATTAATCGATTGCTAAAGTGTGCTGAGTGGTACATTTGCATGGGCGGTACCAGAAGGGGTGTGGCTAGGTTTCCAGATTTTTTATTCAAAACTTTATCCTGCTATAGCTTTACTAAATACAGAATTTGTCCACAATCGCGTTATGTGTATTAATATTATTACTCCATTTCTAAAGTGGGCGGAGCGGTATATTTGTATGGGAGGTACCAGAAGAGGCGCGGTCATGTAGCTCATTTACAATACTGTAAGTAGTTTTAGGGAAATATTAATCCATGCAAAGTTTCAAAACAATTTGTTGCGTCTTTCGAAAGTTATCGTGCGTACCAGAAGGACAGACACCTACTACGAGTAGGGTGAGGATATAACAAATACCTTTACTGAGTGTATAACATGAATAAAACTTGTTTGTCCATCACACCGACCCACAATTTCTCTAACGACAGCTTTTTGTTATGATCACAAGCTTTAAACATTTTTTTTAAACTATAGAAATTTAAATTTTCTCAATAAAACTATATGGGGTCATAATATGACCCAAACATAACGTGTGTGATTTTTTTCTAACATAGTAGCAGGGTTATTATAAACAACTTTATCTCTTTTGCAATAACCTATCGTTAATATTAAAACACAATCGTACGCATTTCAACTCATCAATCACATATCCTTTTATTTAGTTTGTGTATGTGTATGTACCAAGAATATCCTCAACCATTGCTCTATTTTTTCACAATCTCTAACTTTCTCACCAAAAAAATGCCAATATCGATGTCATGACAAAATTTGCACCAAAGAACTATGTGACCAGCAAGCCAGTCAGTATGGCAATAAGCAAGAATTGCAAACATATCCATAAAACTTCTAATACCCGATATCTTAATGTGGTTATGGGAAGTTAGCCATAAACTACCATAGCTGTTGGTGATGGTAGATAAAAACCACATAAATCAGGACTTCGTATCCGTTAACGTCATCACAATTAAGTCAACTTTAGAGAAACTATTGAGAGGAGAGAAACACATGCAGTTATGTAGTCCTGTGTCACTACATGTGTATAACGAAAAACTTTTGATAGTAAAAATTTAAATTTCCTGCTACACAAAATGTTATCATGGTTGGTATGCGGGAAAATAGTGTTGTCTGGACAAAATAATCCCGGTACGGCTGCTCCTCACATTCCCTCTCACATGCTAACATTCTCAGTTTCTTATAGTCAACGCTGTTATTTCCTCCATTCTGCTTCTCATTTGTATACCCTCACATGCTCGCATTCTGTCACTCTATGCTTGGACTGAAATTGCTGGCAGTTGTGGGAAAATGTTTATCATTCAACATTTGAGGTACGAAAATTGCATTTTTTCTCTATGTGAGACGAAAGAGAGTGGAGTTTGCAGAGTGTATGTGACGCTTGTGGTTTTCTAAGTGTGTACGCGTTGCACACACACGCATTCACACTAGCACTCAAGTATATTATTCCTTTAACGAGGCTATGTTTCTGCTGTGAACGAAGCAGAAAACTGCAAAGGCATGCAGAAAAGTGCCTTATGTGGTTTTTCTGCAACATTTCTTCTGTTTTGAAGTTTGATGGCGCACAGGAACAGCCAAAGAGTTATGTCAATGCAATTGCAGCAACATCGATCTTTTTGTTGTAAATTGTGGCAAATTAGCGAAAATGCTGTTATGGTATATTGGCAGAATTTCGTGTTATGCGTGTTGTTTCATTGGATACCGCTTAGCTAAGCGCCAAATCAAATTTTGGATAATAAAAAATATACACCCGTCTATGTTATAAATGTGCTTAACTTTCTCACAGAATATATGTTTTAAAAGTTTCCACTCAATAGAAATGAAAACTAACTATTACGCGTTCTTTGGTCCATTGATAATGATTTGTCAAAAATTATACTTTTTAATAGTATATGAAACATACCGCATATCCGTTAACTGTATGGTATACTCAATATTTCGCTACTTCCTTAGATTTTTCTCTTCGAGTGCTTCATGACAATGCCGGTAACTATTCACCTACTATGTCAGCTACTTTCATTCGCCCAAGTGTATTGCATTTCACAGACTACTTTTTGTTTTTTAGCTGCATCTCCAAAAATAAACTACACAAAATATGCATGTGTAAATTTTATACATATTTTTTTTTCGCACACATTCTATGTAGCATCTAACTACCATCGTTACACTTGCTGCTGCTCCATTCCCTGTTTAGAAGTAAGCGCTCAAACATATCCTCTTGAAACACCGTATTTTACAACGGCACATAAGGACTTACACTATTGTGCTACTCTTTCAACAAAGGCTGTGTTGATTGCTGTTTAGGCCGTAGGGCCGTTACAGCTCGATGATAAGGACCAGCCAGTTCACACACACTTGTATTTGGGTGTTTGTTACACTGAGTACAGCAGCAGCGGAGAGGTCCTCTCGTTTTGCCATGATGCATATGTTATAACCGCAGGGATTTTATTACATGATGTTGCTTACGTTGCCTCATCTGGTGTTGCAAAGCAAATGTATCTGAGAGTTTGCATATTGCACACTTTTGCGCAACATACACACTGACACACATACACATTGACTCAATTGACCTAATTTTTTTCGCATATGTATATTTTTTAAGGCAACACTTGGTTCAGTTTTTAATTTTTTATGTGTGTGTTTTGTTTTTGTTGTTGTTGCTGCTGCTGGTGTTTCGCTTATAAATCACTACGATGTGTTTTAAGTATTTTTAATTATTTTTTTCTCCTCGACTTTGCATCATATCACTCATTCGTGCGGTCTGTCGTGACGCTTTAACAAGCTAACTTCCAGCAGCAGGAGCAGAGTTTATTATAACAATTTGTAGCAACTGACGAGAAAATTAAATGGGAATGGCCCATAGTAAAGCAGTGGCCACCGCATGCGGTAGGATAGAGTTTTATATTTTTGTCTTTGTTGCTTAGTTTTATATTTTTAGCTCAGTGTTTTAATGTTATTTTTCATCATAAAGTTTAGCGATATTTAAAAATAAGAGCAAAGTTTCAAACTAAATTGGGAAAAAAAATACTTAATTTTGCATAAATTTTGTTAATGTGTAAATTTAGATTCCCGAAAATAAAGCACTATGCACGTTTGCATTAGTGCACATCCCGGCTGTTCTCTGTTAGAAGCTAACTTGTACTTGTAACATATAATTGGAAGGCTACTATTACACATGAGTTAAAGACAGGTTATTTTTGATTCTCTAAGTGGTTACTGCAATGAAGCGGACAATCTAACTGCCTTAGTTCTATCTCGGGTAGCAAGCACCTTTGATTTTGAGGTGCAGATTCAGAGCTTTAGAAACTAACAGACCCACAAATAAAACCTTAAAACCTTAATTGGATCTTGAATCATTTTATCCCTTACCTTTAACTCGAAAGAAGTCGCAAGAGAACTATACGGACTTGTTTTACTTCTAATTGGTCTGACAGTGTGCAGATGAAAAGCAGCCGGCGAAGTTAAATTTACTAACATATTAGAACACCTGTTCTCCGGTGGAAGTACTAACGACTTTTACTGCATTGAATTAGACATTCTACTGAGAAAATAGACGCGTTATCTCTAATTCACTAGATACCAATAACACGGTACAACACATGATTTTGGGACACAATTATGAGAACTGCACGTGAAAGTAGCCCAAAAAGAAGAAGTTCTTCTTCATTAGTTTTGTCAACTTACATGCCATAACAATTTAATATCGATTTGAAGTTAGTAAGTATCGTATAGGGGTATGGGATACAGGACACAGCACAATATTTATATTTTGTAAAAAAAAAGTTTATTATAAAAAATTATTCACAACAATTAAAATATGAAATTATTCACAACTAGTTATTCAAAGAAAAAATATTAGAATGAAAATATTTTTGATTTAAACCAGACTTAAAATGAAACAACATATTTGATTGAATTACAAATTGTGTTCAAGGTGTAAACACAAGTGTATCACCACACTACCCCCCTTCTAGCGGAAGGCGATTCTTCGATTATATTGGTTGAATTTGATGATATTACGTTCAGATCAATGTTGCTGATATTTCCATTTTCAATAAAAGCCGGTTTAAGACGATCAATGGATACTGTATCTTCCCTATTGTTAATTAGTATCTTGAAAAACTTTTCTTTTCGTTCAATTATCTTGAAAGGACCGTTATATTTGAACATAAGTGGCTTGCTCCTTGCATCATTCCGAACCCATACATAATCGGATTTTGATAAATCCTTATTAATAAATGGCTTTTGTAAGCTATGGTTTTATGAGGCCTGTGGTTTAGCTTTACGGACAATTTCCCTTAAACTTTCTAAAATGAACTGCAGTCTTGGCTTGCTGGAGATGCTTGGAAAAATTCACCAGGAAGATGCAATGCTTCACCATATAGCATCTCGGCAGCTGAAGCTTTAATATCATCTTTATACGCTGCCCGCATGCTAAGTAAAATAGATGGTAAAGTTTTAGTCCATTGTATTTCATTTTGACAAACTATTGCAGCTTTCAAAGTACGATGTAATCGTTCAACCATTCCGTTAGCTTGAGGATGAAATGATGTTGTGTGTTGACATTTCGCACCAACGAAATTGCAGAAGTCGTGAAACTTCTTAGAAGTAAATTGACGCCCCCGATCGCATATTATCTTATGAGTACATCCGTACCTTGAGACCCAGTTGTCATAAAAACTTCGGCAGATAGATTCTGATGTAATGTATTTTAATGGAACAACTTCGGGCCATTTTGAAAATTGTCCATGTGAAGATATGGTATGACGAGTTACTTTTGCTTTTTGGCATACTTGGCACAGTTTACACCAGTAATTGCAGTCTTTGTTCATATACGGCCAGACAAAACGATCGGCCAATAATTTTCTTGATGTTCGTGCTCCAGGATGGGATAAGTTATGAAGAAGATCGAAAACTGATTTTCTAAATGATTTTGGAAGAAAGGGTCTTGCTTTGCCTTGAGATATATCGCAATAAATCTTAATGTGAGAACCGGGAATCTGAACTTGTTGGATTTGCAAGCTAGAATCGGTCGAAAGAAGTTTTTTTAGTTCCTCATCCGAATTTTGTTCCTCAGCTAGTTTAAGATAGTCAAGAGCATTAATTTCCTCAATTCTTGATAAAGCATCAGCAACTGTATTGTTAATACCAGATATGTGTACAATTTTCGATGTGAACTGTCCAATGAAATCCAAGTGACGGTATTGTCTCGGCGATGCTTTGTTTGGGTTTTGATTGAAGGCATACGTCAAAGGTTTGTGATCGGTGTAGAGGGTAAAATCACGAGCTTCCAACATATATCGAAAATGTTTAACGGCTGAATAAGCTGCAAGAAGTTCACGATCGTAAGCGCTGTATTTCTTTTCGGCTGGGCTTAGCTTTTTAGAATAAAAAGCGAGTGGTTGCCATTTATCACCTACAAGTTGTTCGACGACAGCGCCAACAGCATAATCAGATGCATCTACCTTAAGCACAATCTCAGCATCTTCCACAGGATGAGATAACATTGTAGCATTAGCAATTATGTTCTTGCATTTTTCAAAAGCTTCTTCTGCTTCTGTCGTCCAATCAATTTTGCGTTTGTCTTTCTTCTTTGCTCCCTTCAAGTAGGCGTTTAACGGAGCTTGGTATTGAGCTGCGTTCGGAATAAAACGGCGGTAAAAGTTAAGCATGCAAACAAATCTGCGTAAGTCCATTATTGTTTGAGGTTTTTCATAATCTAAAATTGCTTGAACTTTCGCTTCTGTGGGTGTACTGCCATGTTCGCTTAGATGGAATCCCAGAAAATCTATTTCAGAAGAACCAAATTCACATTTTGCAGGATTAATTACAATGCCATATTCTCGAAAACGGTTAAATACGAGTCTCAAATGTTCTATGTGTTGCTCTTCAGATTGAGATGCAATTAAAACGTCATCAATGTAAACAAACACAAAATTTAATCCGCGCAGTATTTCATCCATCATGCGTTGAAAACTTTGAGCCGAATTCCGAAGTCCGAAAGGCATTCGAAGGAATTCGTACAATCCAAACGGAGTGATGATAGCAGTCTTGCAGATATCATCAGGATGCATAGATATTTGGTGATAAGCTCGAACCAAATCTAATTTTGTGTAATATTTGCAACCATGGAGTGCAGCTGCATAGTTTGTGATGAAAGGAATCGGATACCTGTCAGGAACTGTAATTTTGTTTAAAAATCTATAGTCTCCGCAGGGTCTCCAGTCGCCATTCTTCTTTGCAACCATGTGTAATGGATTGGACCATTCACTTTTGGAGGGTCGAACAATATCATTGTCTATCATAAATTGAAATTCACTTTTTGCTACGTTCAAACGTTTTTTATCTAATGGTCTCGCTTTTGCGCAAACAGGAGATCCCACTGTTTCTATTCGATGAAAAACTGAATGTTTCTTGGTTCCAATCGAAAGAGCTACGTTGTGGATCTCCGGAAATTCTTCCAAGAGCTTTTGAAATTGGGAAGGATTGTTAGAAATTGTAGAAATTCCAATAGAAGGTTCTGTGGTAAGACTTGCTTTTGAAAAGAGAAGCGTAGTTCCATCGACAAGTCGTTTATTTTTCAAATCTGGTAGTAAATTGAAATGATTCAAAAAATCTGAACCTATTATGCATTTATTCACGTCAGCGACTATAAACAACCAAGAAAAAGATCTCCTGAGTCCGAGCGAAAGTTGTAGAACAACGGTTCCAAATGTTTTGATTTCGGATCCATTTGCGGCAAACAGTTGGTTAGAATTTAGAAAAGTTTTATTTACAATTCTGTGATCTCTAGGAATCACTGATACGTCTGCCCCGGTATCAATGAGAAATGTTTTCTTGGACAGAGGATCGACAATAAACAGACGGCACGATTTAGAAATAGCTATAACATCGGCGGCCGCGCACTCCGATGCACATTTTAGTTTTTTGAATACGTACATGGTTCGATACACTTTGTCGCCTTCTTACCAAATCGATTGTGGTACCAGCAAAAACTTGTTCTATTTTCTTTTGATTTTGAACGATTTCTTCGTGGACCTGGTGTCTTGCTACGGCTACGATTCCGAAATATTGTTTCCATATTGTTTTCTAAAGCTTCAAGTCTTGTTGCGAATTTTGAAAAATGATGTGAATCCATACTTGCTATAGTTGACGGCTGTGTCATATCCATTATTTTGTCAGCTTGGGCTGCTAATTTGTTAACGTCTTGCTGTTCGCTGATCGCAAGTATAGCCCGAACGTTTTCTGGTAATTTGTCAAGAAATAATGAACGGATTACCTTATCACCAACCTGTCCTTGGCCCAGATTTTGTATGGTGCGCAAAAATTGGGTAGGTTTTTGGTCTCCAAGATCTTGACCACTTAAAAGGCGTTTTAGCTTACGCTCATCTGATTCGGAAAACAACGAGATGATTCTTGATTTTAATGTTTCATACCGATTTCCATTTGGGGTACTATCCAAGAGATCACTAACAAGATCAAGAGTTCCTGGGTCGATATTTGCAACAAGGTAACGGAATTTAGTTTCATCCGATGAGATGCGTTGCAAACTGAAAATTGTTTCCACCTGGAAAAACCATACCCTTGGGTTATTTTGCCAAAATAAAGGAAATTTGATTGAAGATGCAGCATCAATTTGAAAACATGGATTTTCTTCATCCATTAAATTAGGCGTTGGAACGTTTGCATTAGATGGTGGTGTTGGTGGAGGAATGTTAGGAATTATCTCTTCTTGATTTAATGAATCTCCGCCTCCGCGCGATGGTGTGTGAAAAAGTGCCATTATGTTCAATTGTTGGGGTCACCAAATTATGGGATACAGGACACAGCACAATATTTATATTTTGTAAAAAAAAAGTTTATTATAAAAAATTATTCACAACAATTAAAATATGAAATTATTCACAACTAGTTATTCAAAGAAAAAATATTAGAATGAAAATATTTTTGATTTAAACCAGACTTAAAATGAAACAACATATTTGATTGAATTACAAATTGTGTTCAAGGTGTAAACACAAGTGTATCACCACAGGGGAATTTGTCACGTTTTATACTCTTTTGTTTGACATAACATAAATACTATATGGTGGTGTATGGTTATCATAAGTTATATTCCACGTAAATCATACGCCATGGTGGAACAACAGTTTTATTGTAACTGCTAGAAAATAAACCCAGTGGAACAACAGTTTTATTGTAACTGCTAGAAAATAAACCCAGTTCAAAATCATTTGATGAATGGTAAAAAGTGAAACTGTTGCTTATGTAGGGAAACGTTATATGAACAGTGTAAAGGAATTGTAATTTTTAATTTTTTTTTAATTTGTTTCAGCTAAATCGAACTAGTGGATAACGAGTTATGTCAAACAAAAGAGCCTAAAACGTGACAAATTCCCCTATACGTTACTTACTAACTTCAAATTGATATTAAATTATTATGGCATGTAATTTGACGAAACGAATAATGGAAAACTTCTTCTTTTTGGTGCTACTTTCACACGCAGTTCTGAGAATTAAGTCCCAAATCAATGAACTGAAAAATTTTGTACTGTGTAATCAAAGATTTATGTGGTCCCGATTTTATGCTTACTAAACTTAATTTCCCTTTGCACCCCATGAATGAGGTATGGGATAGCTTCTCGCGTTGTTGTGAAGTAACACGCTTTCTATTTTTAAATTCACAACTAACGGCACCTACTTGTTTATCGACGAATGCGAACGTCACTGTTTGAGAAGCTCTTACTAGACACGACGATTGAATCTATGCTTAATACTGCGAAGTTGCTGTCAACAACATTCGAGGGGAGCCGACAATGAAAGAAAATTTTATTTATTTTTTTTCTTTTAAGATGACTGGAGCCAGGTTTGAACCTGATAGCGGATTCAGTGATAGCGTTGTTATCTTGTCCAGTAATTTGTACTAAGGTCGATTTTAGATGATGAATATACGCCCGGCGGGTATTGATGTGGCCTATGGCTGCAGTTACAGGTTTCCGGACTCGGGTCGATTTAAAATAATCGGAAACTTTATGAATCGTTGGGCTTGAGGTAATCGGGAAACGTTAGAGGCCAGATAGGTCAAATCGGTTGTATCGATGATTAGGCTTTTGTCGGTATGATCAATTTGTTATCCGCAATTCAGGATCGTGTTAGTGACTCGCGGTCTTCAGCAAATCGACTTCTGCAGCTAGTAGTTCTATAGATTTTAATTTCGCGACCGAATTAATAATAGTACTCGATGGACTGTAAGTATCAAAATGCTACGGTGCCAGTTTCTAATACAGTGCTACAGGGACATAGAGTATATGCGTGTATCAAACCGAAATCTGTTCAACCGACGAGCCGACTACTTTTCTCTTGAATACTCCCAGGTTTTGTATGTCCGTTGTCGTAAGCACCCACGATTCGGCAGCATACAACAAAACGGGCAAAATTAGCACCTGGTACAGCTGTCTCTTACAATAAGGTGCTATTTCTTCAGTGCTGCCGAAGTCCGTAAAAACATTTATTGGCGAGCACTATTCTCCGCTTGATTTCTTGGCTGACACTATTTTTCTTATTTACGGAGGATTCGAGGTAGGTAAATTCATCTACTGCCTCAAAACAATAATTGTCAACGTTCACGGTGCGTCCCCATCGTGAGGACTCTTAGTGCGTCGATGTATTTATTTTTGTTTTGTTCTTGTTGACCGCTTAAACCATTTTTGCTGATTCCTTCAAGCGATTATAAACTGCAGTAACTTCCCGCAGATTTCGTCCACTGCTTTCGATATCATCGGCATAGGTCAGTGGCATGTGGCTCTTGTGGAATATGGTGACAGACATGTTGACATCAGCTTTTCTTATCACCTTCTCCATAACTATATTAAATAGTGTACATGATAAGCTATCACCCTGCCTGAGACCTCTATTCGTGTTGAATGGTCCAGAGTGATTTATACCTTTGCAGGAATACCAACCTCAGACACCGCCTCATATAGCTTATACCTTATCGGAGAGTCGAGGGCAGCTTTGTAGTCGACAAAGAGGTGGTAGGTGTCGATCTGCTTTTCATGACTTTTTTTTCAGGATTTGTCGTAAGGTGAATATTTGATCCGTCGTAGATTTACAAAGTTTAAAGTCGCACTATAAGGTTCAATTAGTATTTCTACAATTGGCTTTAGACGTTCAAGGAAGAAAACGACATTGAACGCAATTGGTAATAGGCTTACTGCACGGTAATTCGTACATTCACTACAATCTCCTTTCTCGAATATGGAATGTTAAAGACCCGAGAATGCTCTCCTCTAGCCAGATGTTCTCCATGAGCTGATGCATGCACCGAATCAGCTCCTCTACGCCTGCCTTAAACAATTTAGAAGGGAGACCATCGGCTCCAGCCGCTTTGTTGTTTTTAAGCCGAAATATCGCCACACGTGTCTCGCTCTGGCTCGGAGGTAGACAGTTAATACCATCGTCATGAATTGGAATAGGGTCTTCTGAAGTGGTGTCCGTATCCATTAAATTTCTGAAATGATCTCTCCTCCCGCCTCTTCTCCCCGTGCCGTTCACGAACGGCTCGCCTTGCAATTGGCTGCAGTGTCTTCTGTATGCATCATCAGCCTCTCTCGTGGCATTGCGACATTCATCATCGTATCAGGCATTTTGAGTACCCAAGTAAGCTTCCCGCAGTCCGGTGTGCCTGGTTTCGTACGTTTTTCGCCAAGCTCAGCCTTGTGTGTATCTTAACTGTGATAACGTAGTGACCCGACGAAACGTTCGCACCCCTGATCACTCGATACGTCCCTTCCATAGACTACCACGTGATCTATCTAATTCCTCGTCAATTGATCTGTAGATAACCATGTTGCCTTATGAGTATTTCTGTGGTAGAATCTAGTTCTGCTAACTACCATATTTCAGAGAAATCAGTCAGTCTGATGCCATTGTTCGACGTTCCGGTGTGCAGACTGAATTTTCCGATGGTAGGTTTAAATGCAGTCTCCCTGCCTATTTTTGCATTAAAATCGCCTAGTACAATATTGATGTCATTAATAGGGCTACGGTCATATACATTTTCTAGACTCTTGTAGAACTCGTCTTTGTCCTCATCGTTTTTTTTATTCTGTCGGAGCATGGTCAGATATAAGTGTTATGTGGAAAAACTTAGTTTTGACTCTTATGGTGCGTTCTTATACGTTCACACACCGGGTTGAACCTTAAGACTAGGTGTCGCAGTCTCTTGCCAACCACAAATCCACATCAAAACTCGTACTTGTCCGCTTGGCTACTATAGTAGCATATTTTCACGCGCGAGCACCAGTGTCCCGTCCACCGGTTTTCCTGTTATGTGGTTATGTCAGCCTTCTATTCCTGGTCTATACAGTGTTCTAACATTGCAGGTGCATATCCTCCAACCATGGTCCCTTATTCGCTTGCGGTGGTCGTCAACATTTTGGGGGATTCATTTTATTATTTTCTAACTTCTTTTCATTGCAAAAGTTCAAACGTCGGTGGCGGGTTGCAAGCACAGCGCACCACATCGCAGTTTTCTTCTCCTGCCAGGATTTTATTACAGCCGCCCATTCTGGGTGAGACGCTGACCAGGGTACCGCTCACTCAGAGCCGACGCGCCAATGTTTTGAAGTTCGATTTAACAAAAGAATATTTCTTTCGATAAATTATTGCCTGAGAGGGGTGGGGGAGATCGGGTACAGAGCAACTTAACAATAAACTTCGCTACGGTAGCAACCGACGAATTCACCAACCAACATGCTGGATCTTTAAAGTAAGTGGAGCTCTCTATGTAATGAGAATTACATCGCATCACCCTGCAACGATTAACACTTTCCCTTGTGATATCGTTTCCTAAATGTGTTAGGTTGGTGTCGTGCTCATTCGCCGTTCGTGGTGATTGCCGAATGTGTCGTTGGTGGCAGACGATTGCATTGTCTAACGCGTCGTTTGCGGCGGTCGTGTACGATGGTATTACTGTTTGCCCTTCAGCTATTTAAAGAATTTTTTCAATGACAAATTAAAGTTGTAGGTGGCCGATCGCATGGTTGAAGTTGTTGCCCTTGAAGTAATTGAAACTGTCATGCAGATTAGGTTGGTTGGTGATATGAAGGGCGATAATTGTGTAGTTAGCGCTAGAGCTGCATGTGAAGGTGACACATATGTACGGACGACTTTCGTCAAGTTACACCCATTCCAAAATTCTAACAAAACCGTTACTCTACAGAATTTAAAACAAGCTGGATTCAAATCTCGGCAGAGAGCAAGTTAGTTTCCGCACCAACTATTCATAAACGAATTACATATTCTAACTCCGTGTTATCTTGGAGCAAGTCACATATTGGCAATCCAATCTTCATGTGTGTTTCGTAAACTTCCGCGCTGCCTTTGACGTTATATACAAAGTCTTTATGGAGATCCCTACAGGCTAGAAACGTACCAGTCATATTGGTAAACATAATCAAAGCACATAAACAGGGTTGTGTTCAACTACCGACTGTATTCACCGATTTCAACATATTCTGTGGTCAACAGATAATAGTTCGCAAAATACGAGAGTCATTTATTTGAGAAGCTTTTACTAGATATGCCGATTGACTCGTCACTACACTGGGAAGTTGCTGTAGACAACATCAAGGGTGCCGTCGATAAAAGAAAACGAGATGACTTTATCAGGAATCGAATCACGGATCTCCCGCAGGATAGCCACGTAATATAATGCTACGGCCGGCCAATGCTTAAATTGCTCAATGTCAAGAATTTCAAATATTTCCATTTTCCTACCTGCAAGAAAAACATTTATTCTACATCTTAAAAACATACGAATGCAAAGAAATTATTTACAACTTAGTAAAATAACAAAAGTTTTTGGAAGTTTCTGCATCCTTTACTCAACCAAAAATAATAATAACTGTAGCAAGGCAAACAAATGTGATTCTAAATATTATCCAAAAAACAAAGCGAAGCCTTCGCACACAATGACTGCGGGAAACCATACTATAGAAGTTTTCACAACGAAGTTTTTGTGTGTTCAAGAACAGATGTTCGGTTTCTGTTTCACAAAAACACCAACATTTGCCGACTCAATTTTAGCGTTAACATAAATGTACAAAAAAAAACTAACCTCAAATGAAAAGTTAGAAGTAAAAGGTAGGGTAGAAAACTTTGCAATGAATATCTAAAATGTTGTTGCAAGAAGGGGTTTTGCGTTTGCAGTAGAAGAAAATATGGAACTCGTAAAGTTTTATGAATAATTTATGAACAACAAAAAAAAAAACACGAAGAAAGAAAAATAATTATTGTAAACTTTGGTTAAAGTTATAAGAGTGTATAAAATATGGCAACACAATCATATCAGATAATAAAAACATCAAATGTGTGGTATGATTTCCACACATACTACTATCAAATGTTGCAGCAAATGTGTTCCTAAATAGCTTTTTCAACAAAGCCATAGACCACACAAACCAACAACAACCAACCAACAACAAAAAAACCCTTTTAATAGCATTTGCACCTCCACATAAAACCTACCCAGGAGACATATAAAACATGATTATTTCAACTTTATGGACTACATCAACTTTTAACAAAAAAAAAAAAAACAGTACAAAAAACCCCAAACGAAAAGATAAAATATGTGGAACGCATCATTGGTCACAATAACAAAAATCCCCAAATGTCAAAAGTAAGCAGTTTTTGTCCAAAAACTGTTTTATGTGAGATATATAAAACAAAAAATATCATCTAACAAATAAATCTCCATTTGACAAACGTGAAATTAGAATATATGGCTAACAGTGTCAATGCACTTTAGGAGAATGGCATCACCGTTATACAAGCTAATAAATATCCATGCAAGGTGTATCGTAACTGCCGACACTGATTATTTTATTCGATTTAGATGATGAAAAAAAAAAACACAAAATGGCCACATAAACAAATTATAAGTATTCCCATGGCGTATAACATTGACATTCTTTAGACAATAAATCCCGATTGTCGTCGGGCATTTCAATATAAATCTCTTTTGGATTTAAATATAGGTATTATGGCTTTGAGTTAGTAATACCACAAGATGTAATGGACAAGATGTCCTTGAAGATGTCCATTAAATGTTCAAATCACAAGGATATAAATGATGATATAAGTTAATGGGATAGAAGATAAAGGTGTAAGCTAAAGTAAGCTTAAGCTAATTACACCCTCATCCTATGGGTGGGTATATATCATTTAATACGACCCAAAAGTGTAACACATAGAAGGAGTAATTTTAGACCCTAGGTTTCTTTAAACCAAATTCGATTCATGACCTTTTCAGTCGTTTGAGCCATGTCTGTCTGTCCGGCTGGTATGCACGATAACTTTCGAAAGACATAACCAATTATTTTAAAACTTTGCATGGGTTAATATTTCCCCAAAACTACTTATGGTATTGCAAATGGGTTACATGGCCACCCCCTTCTATTACCTTCCATACAAATGTACCATTCCGCCTACTCAAGGAATCGAGTAGCACAATCAAAAAGCGGTCGCTCCAAATTCTATATTTAGTAAAGCGATAGCAGGATAAAGTTTTGGAGAAATAGCTGGAAGTGTAGCCACGCCCCTTATGGTGCCTCCCATACAAATGTTTCATTCCGCCCACTTTAGCGATTGATTAATAATATCAATATACCTAACGCGATCGCCTACAACTTCTGTATTAAGTAAAACTTAGCAGGGAAAAGTTTCGAAAAAAGGAAGTAAAGCCACGCCCTTTCTGGTACCTTCCATTCAAATGTACTACTCCGCCCACCGTTGAAATCGAGTAATAATATCAATACAACCAACGCGATCGTGGCCAAATTCTGTATTAAGTAGAGCTACAGCAGGATAATGTTTTGGTGAAAAAACTGGAAGTCTAGCCACGCCCCATCTTGTACCTCCAATAACCATGTGATACCGCTCACTTTAGAAATCGATTAATAATACCAATACACCCAACACGATAGTGCCCAAATTCTGTATTATGTTAAGAAAATTTTATTTATTTACTGAGAGTGTGGGTACATGTAAGTCGGTTTACCCGACTTAAACTTTCTCACTTGCTTTTTATTTCATTTTATATAAAGGCGCTATGCAGATATTTGATCAATAGTGTTTACACGGTATTAGTATTGCCTTTAACAAATAGAAGAGAGAGAAAAATGGGAAAGATTAAATTTTAGTGAAATGGGTATTGACTACGGTGATCGATGTTGGATTTTTGTCGATGCCACCCCCACAAAAATTATAAATCTTTACAAATTTTACAATAGTCAAAGTTTGAGCAAGATTTGAATATTTTAACCCGTGCCGCTTTGGGCTTAAAATTATTAAGCTTCTACAGCCACGGTTGGGGGCATAACTCAAGAACGACTAGTCCAATTTTTTTTTTTTATTTTTTTTACTTTTGATCTCAAATATTGACAGGTAGTGAGCGGCGAACCGTGAGGGTCAGGCTAGCCACCCGCCTTCAGTTTTTATATAAGCCGTGAACGAAGAAGAAAAATTAACAAATACAACCCCCAAATGTTGACGACTCCCTAAGACTATGTAACGACCAAAAATTAAGGAAATGTCCCTGTAACGTTCGGACTATGAAATACTCGGTTAACATCAATGTAAATGGACCCGACAGCGGTGCTCGCGACGGAAATGTACGAATGCGGAAAACTCTAATTTGGATGTGAACTTGTAATTGACCAAAGACTCAGACATCTTGTCTCGAGTTTAATTCTGTTTGTGATCGAACGAAGAACATATTGGTAAGTGGAATCCGATCAGAATATCACGGATTAAATTGATCATGTGGTAAGCGATTGGAGCCGGCCAAGGCATGATGGTTACAACACTTGACTATCATGCGGGAGATCCCGGGTTCGATTTCCGCCTCCAGTCATCTAAATTTTTTTTTTCATTGCCGGCCTCCTCGATGTTGTCGACAGCATATTTGCTTTATAGTATCGAGTCAAACCGTTAAGCGAAAAAACGTCAGATGAAGGTACGGTAGAGCGACGATATAGAGCGATACAGATTTTCACGTCCGGTGGCGAGGAGCTGATAACGAATCTTAGAGTATTACGTCGTGTGATGAAAAGAGGTGATCCAAGTGTGTGCTGCAACTACCGAGGGATGAGCCTTTTACCCATGGCATATTAGTTCGGTTTTATATATATTTATAATCATACTGCGCCAAATCCTGGAAGAGATCCAGGAAAACAGATCGCCATATATTATCTTTGTGTCGACTAAAAAGCTACCTTCCCCTACTTGATATGATAGAAATTAATAGAAGCTATGGCCACGTTTGGCATTTCTGCGAAGCCAATACGCCTCTGCCGTAGGACCCTGACATGCACGAAGTCTTCAGAGAAGATTGATAAGGACCTCATGAAGTCATTCTATACCAGACGAAGCCTTAGACAAGGCGACAGCCTGACGTGTGGCCACTTCAACATACTGATAGAGATAATAATGGGGACAGGTGCAGTAAACACGAGTGGTACGGTATTCTGTAACAGCCAGATGCTATTTGTGTACGCTGATGATAAACACATCGTCAGACGAAAACTGTAAGATATGACTACCATCTCCTCAGGTATACAGAAGGAATCAGATAGTATGGGCCAAACGGTGATTGAGGTGAATTTATTAGTTACAACGAATAAAGCATCTTCTCGTTTGGGACGCTGCTTGAACTTTGACAACTACAATTTCGAAGTAGTAGATAATTTTTCTTACCTTTGCTTTGGAGTCCACAAAACAAATAACATCAGCTTTGAAATCCGGAGAAGAAACCTGTTTGCAAATAATTGCAACTACGGACTTAGTAAGCGAATTAATATCAAAGACCTCTCTCGATGAACAAAAATCCAGCTTATAACATACTAATTCTACCTGTCCTGATGAATGGTGAAGAAACTTGGGTAATGAAACAATCGAATGAAGCGGTTGGGGAAGTATTTGAGATACTCCGCAAAACATATGGACACATCATATTTAACGGAGAGTATCAATTTCGTATGATGACTGCAATCAGTATGAAGAAGCTCGCAAATATCCAGACGAACTAAGCTTAGAATATTCAATGCATGCTTAAAGTGTACTCTGTTTATGAAAGTGAAAACTGCCTAGTTTCGAACACAATCAATTAAAAAACTACAGTTATTCACCAACACGTTCCTAGGAGTCATATGCAGGATATTATGGCCCAACACCATCACCAACATGGATCCCTAGAACATAACCAACGAATAACCCACACTAAAGCAGTTAAAACGCAGAAAATATAGGTGGATCGGCCATCCCATCAGAAAAAAACCCGAAAGTATAACAAGTATGGCAGAGTGGTATCCTTAAGGTTAGAGTAGCCGTAATCGACCCAAGAACACCTGGAGATGAACGATACTCCAAGAGCTGGGACAGTGCAATCTTACGAGGAACGATGCCAAAATAACAGCAGGTAATCGAGTAAGATGGGTTTGAGGAAGCCATATGATCCCTAAAGGGGTAATGGAGAAACAAAATCGACGTTTTTTGAATCATGAGCCATATACCAATATTGACGTGGTAAAACGCATTAAGGTACAGCGGTTGTATTGGCTAGGTCATTTTGTACATAGGGATAAAATAGTCCAACTCGTAAAGTTGTCGCCTATGAACTCTATGGATGACATAGAAACATTTAGAAAGACTAGGTTACTGAGAACGAATTAGCACTTGGTGTGATGTATTTGAGAAGAAGCGCATATAATATTAAGTAACAATATACTAAATTGATCTATTTACTCTCTATAGTGCGTTTTAGTAAAATAAGTTTCTACGCCACTCTTCTAACAATATAAAACTAAGCTTATAGATATTAACCAACGACTGCATATCCTTAGCTTAGTTTTCTACGCACTTAAATTTGATAAAGCAATTTATCAAATTTCCAAAAGTTTTTAAAATTCAACACTAATTGTGAACATACTTGTGTAAAAGTAAAAAACGATATCTCCTACTGTTTCGTTTGCCCTCACACATGTCGTTTAAATTTTTAACTCACACTGGCACATATTTGTTCTATAGAAGCTTAATACGAATGCATATATCAGTCATCAATATTTTCTATATTTGAGTACATGTCTCTCCCCTGAACACCCAGTGAACAGCTCTTCGACATGGTCATACCACCACTCACTTTCCATGCCATTCGTGCATGAATAAAACAAAATAAATCACTAGGATGTACGCAAGTTACTCTGTTGGGGCTATAAAAAGAGCTAAAGTTCTTTTTTTTTTTTTTTTGTTTGCTTTGCTACGTAGCCATTCTTTTTCATCGATTCCTTTTATTATTATTATCGTTTGCCATTTATTTTATTCACATAATACTTTTGCTCCATGTGAAGGCACTCCAATGGCGCCGGAGCCACAGTGTTCACTTTTTAGCTTTCATCTGGGGATTTAGATATGTTCTCCCATTGTCGTCACCATGTGTGACTATATGTTCAGCATCAATGTAAGTCCGAATATATGCGCATGATAGTAAAAGAGAATAAAGGGTGGTTTTTTTTACCAAAAGTCCAGAATTTACAAATTATTTGTATTTCTTTATTTATCATCGGCTGCATGTTATTTTTTGTTGTGTGCCGTAGCGAGATACTGTTTCATATTAATATTAAATCTTTTTGTTGCTGTATTCGGTAGCAAAGGAACTCTTGTATATTGTGAGTATTTTTCTGTATTTTGGCACCCCCTGTGCCTAATTGGACGTATGGCAATTTTCGACGTTGCAATTGCTAATTGGGGAAAATGTTTTTTCAGTTAAAATATTAAAGTTAAATTGAGAAATTGAAAGCCGCAAAAGTGTGAGGGAGAACAGGGTATTGCACTTACTTTGTATACGATTTCAAATGGTATGAATGGGATATGGGAGAACTTCTCGTATTGGTGCGCATCTATTGCACTGTGCAACAAAGTGAAAAAAAAAAATCGACATCAGTATTCCCACTATATATTTTGAAGCATTACACTCTTTCGATTACAAAACTAGTAGAAATTACTTATAATATATGTTTTCCTATGTACACATTTGACCCCCACACTCTGTTAAATTTTAAATTATTCCTCACACTTTTAACAGAAAGCCACTGACACGATCTGGCTAAATGTCCTTGAAGGAAAACTTTACTACCATTTGTTAATTTCTTACTGTGAACCCAGCTAGCTGTAAGTATTGTTTTCTGTTTGCTTTTTAGACAGACTCAAGCTAGCAACAGTAAATAGAGCAAACTTTTAAAAAACAAAAAGTAAATACATGAGCTCCATCCAACTAAGCCGGCAGGCAGATAAGTAATAGGATTTCTTCTGCAGGGGCACGGCCACACAAGGATGCCTTAAAGAACACATAAATTTTACACTTGTAAAACAAACAGTTTAAAAACACATTCCACAGCGGCTGACGAATGGGAAAGTAAACAACCGGTAGACGTAAATCAAAAGATTAGAACACAATTCGCTTGACTTGGGTCTATAAAATATTGATAAGTTTCGTTGTAGTCGTTAACAGGAGATTTGTTCTTGCGTTAGTTAGTTCTTTTCTTTGTTTTATTCTACCTCTTTGTATGCTAAATAAAAAGTACATATGTGTGATAAGCCAAATAATCTTCTACGATTGTAAACATGAGTTGCACAACAATACTAGTATCATAAAGCTTCACAGAATGAGGTGATTAATGCCGCCAAGGCGTTAAGCCATTAATGTTTACTGGTAAAAATCCATAAAAGAATGAAATTTATTTACTACAACTTTGTATCACTTTATCGGCTTAATTTTACCTCCATCTCTGTTACAGTAACATAGTAGCTATTTGTATAAGGCCAGAGCCATAATTGCGACAAGAAAAAAGAACAACAACCGGCTTACAAAAGTTTTTCTGGTTACTTGACTTCTTTGTGTAAACCATGTAAGATTGGCTTAAAGTTACAGAGCAGCCAGCGACGAGAGTTAATGGTTTTATAGCCACAAATGTCATGTGTGCCCACAAATAACTTGGTGTTGTTTTCAATTACATTTGAGCGAATTTTAAACATTTAAGTGTTTTGTTTTGACAATTTCGACTTCCAATTGAACTGTTGCTGCACAACATTTTAAACAGCCTTTTTTACCCTTTACCACGCGCACGAATGGAGTAAAGGGTATATTAATTTTGTTCTTCCATTAGTAACGCCCATAAGAAGGCGTGGTAGGTAAGGCAATCTGTACTAATATTATAAAGAGAAGCTGTTTGTTAGTTAGTTTGTTTGTTTTTGATCTGATCTGATTTTAAAAATTCTTACACAAGTGGATAGCTGCGTTGTCCCAGACTGTTACAGGCTATTCGTACTTTGTACTTTTAGGGATAAACAGCCCGAAAAGGGGATAAATCTGGTACCATCACCCAGACCAAACGCCTAAAGGAAAAACTTGAAAATTGGAGTGCGTATTTATTTTATAGAGTAGTTGTGCAATTCAAAAATGTTTTTAAAAATTCGTACTTTTAGAGCTAAAAAGGCCCACAAAGGAATAAATCTGGTACCATCACCCAGATCAAATGGCTAAAGGTAGCATTGCGAAAATCTATATGGGTTTGCTTTCTATAAAATAAGAGAGCTGCATGAAGAGATTTTTGGAAATTTGTAAGAATATAATCACGAAAATTGATATAAGCATGCTCCCTATAAAACTATAGACCTGCATGGAGGAATTTTTAAAAATTCGTACTTTTAGGGCTAAAAATGGTCAAAAAGGGGTGAAACTGGCACCATCACGCAGAACAAACGGCTAAAGTTATAATCGCGAAAATCAGTATGGGCTTGCTTAGTATAGTAGAAGAGAGCTAGATAAAGAGATTTTCCAAAATTTGTACTTTTAGAACCAAAAACCAGTAAGAAAGTTTCAGTCGGGCAACCCGACTTACATATACCATCACCTTCAGTACAACAAAAAATTTTATATTATACTAACATTATTACTAGATTTCTAAAGTGGGCGGAGTGGTACATTTGTATGGGAGGTACCAGAAGAAATAGAGAATTGGGGCAGGATTGCGTTAGGTCTATTAATAATATTAATCTATTTCTAAAGTGGGCGGTACCAAATATGTATGTATGGTACCAGATGGGGCGTGGTTAGACTTCCAGTTTTTTTTTCTCAAAAACTGTATCCTGCTTATGAAGTAGACTTCAGCTAATAAATTAAATATTTGTCTAGCGAAAAGTGTGACCAATGTAAAGGACCAATCTTTATCAAATGCAGACAGGACGAAGTCTGACGGGTCAGCTAGTAGATGTATATAAATGATCAGCGTCGAATTTTAAGTCGATTTAAAGATGTCCGGCTGTCTCCTCAATTACGGCGGTAGTTTAAGAGATCTTCTTATCTTATCTAAATTTCCCTTTACACCCCATGAATGAGGTATGGGATAGCTTCCCGCGTTGTTGTGAATTAACTCGCTTTCTATTTTTAGATTCACATCTAACGGCATCTACTTGTTCATCGACGAATGCAAACGTCACTGTTTGAGAAGCTCTTACTAGACACGCCGATTGACTCGACACTAATACTGCGAAGTTGCTTTCGACAACATTCGAGGGGAGGCGACAATGAATTTTGTTCTTTTAAGATGACTGGAGCCAGGAGTTGAACCTGTGATCTCCCAACTGGTAGTCGCGTGTTCTAAGAGAGATATCGAGCTGAAATTTTGGATACAAGCTTCTGTCCTCAAAACTGAGGTTAAGTTCAAAAACTAGCCCGATAGGTCAAAAACATCCCATACAAACTCCCCCTTTTTGTAGCCTCTTCTCGTGATTACAGCCGCAGATTAAGAGATATCGAGCTGGAATACAAGCTTATATCCACAAAGCGGAGGTTAAGTTCTAAGATGAGCCCGATCGGTCAAAAACAACTCTCACCTCCCTATACAAACTCTCCCTTATTGAGAGTATGTTCCAGCGAGTACAGCCGTAGTTTAAGAGATATTGAGCTGAAATATGGAACCCAAGCTTTTATCCTCAAAGTTTTAAGATGAGCCCAACCGTTCAAAAACTATTTTCACCCCCATACAAACTTCCTCCTTTTGGAGTCTGTCCCCTACAATTACAGCTGTACTTAAGTAGCAACCGAGCTAACATTTGGTATGCAAGCTTCTGTCCTCTTATTGGAGGTTGATTTCTAACATGAGCAAGATCGGTCAAAAACTACTCCCACGTCCCATACAAATTGCCCCTTTTAGGGGGTGTGTCCCTGCAATAACACTAGCAGTTTAAATGGCGAGCTGTAACTTTGTTCGCAAGTTTCTGTTTACTATGTGCAGGTTGAGTTCTAAAATTAGCAGGATCGGTCAAAAACTACTCCCACCTCCCATACAAACTGCAAACTCCCTTTTTACGGTTCAAAGTTTAATAAAATATAATTGTAGTGCAAATAACCAGTTTTATCACAATTTTTTCAAATGGTGAAAAATATTAGAGCTTCAGCATAGCCAAATATAAATACCTTACTAGTTTTATCATCGCTTGAAGAGTAAAAATAATTTTGGTCCACTCTGTATAACCAAGAATATAATATTAAAAGACCTCATATTAATATTTCTTAATAGATCTCATGTTTTGTAATACCTTACTTCCTCTGTGACATTACGTATTTGTCGCCCTATCATAATTTTCTCCTAGTAATTGGCTTTATAATTAATTAAAACTAAATATCTAAATGTTTTTCTTACGAATACGGACAATGTCAATATAATTGAAATAAATGTTGCTTTACACAGTTTATTAATTTATTTATAACTGAAATTTCTTCGTAATAATGCCAACATTAAATTAAATCTCCGTTGCTCTACTCAACTTGTTGCCAGAACATAGTGCCAAGGATATTCATTGTACGTGTGTAAGTACACAATACAACTTTCATAAATATTTACTATTTGCTCAATAGCTTCAACAGTTTTACTACCTTGTATTGCTATATAAAGAAAACCCAAAACTTTTCACAATGCTCACCGAAAAGAAGGTGATTTTGGTTGTCCTGCGAAAACAAAGCAAACAAAGAAAATGCCACAAACACTTAAAGAAAAGCTATAGAGAATGCTTTTCTTTTTTGATAGAAACCGATAGCTGCGAATTTGCAAAACGTACAACAACATGAACCAAAGACAACTACCCAACATAACATGTTCTAACCAACATGGAAGACGACAGGACATTGGACTAGAGACAACAACTGAAAAGCAAAAAAAAAATATAGATGCTAATACACCCCTTGGGTGGCGATTGATGATATTTATTATGGGTATCATAAAGTTTTTTTTACAGATTTTTTTTTCTTTAAAGTAAACAACACAAAAGAACCAAACAAACAACGCTGCATATCTACAATCTCTCTATGTGTAGCGACAGCTCAAGGACATGACCGAGAGTTCCATTTTCCATGCAGATGAAGGACCGGACGGTTCACCACTGTTCGACAACACCTCGCTTCCGGCTTAAGCATTGTTTGGCACGTACTTTCACATTCTATTACCGCACTACAGATAATGTAGACAATGAAAAGAAATGTCTGTAATAATTCATGGAAATATCGAACAACGTCTTGGTAGTATTAATAACTTTTCTCTTTCTGCGAACAAGAGAAAAAAAAGAAAACATATTAAATAAACAAATAAGTTTAAGAACAACAAAGGATCATAGAACATAAATAACCATTGGTTATAATGGCGGCAATGTAACGAATGACCCTGGTTGATGTTTATAAACAAAATATGTTTTCATATTGTATGGATCTTTTCTAATAAAATGTAAAGAAATCAATATCATAACATAGAAGGTTATGGTCCATTATCAAAATACAAATGACTTTTGTTGTTATGTAAACACAACTACGACTAATAACACATTGGACAAAAGGAAGGACCAAAACGAAATGAATTGCGACTCTGAAAAAGCTTAAAAGTACAGAAGGAAGAATAGGAAAACAAACCTGAATGAATCGAGTGTAATTATTCTTGTGAGAGATTAAATTCCATCTGTCCTGTAAAGGTGTGATTGTTTCACAATTTTTTTTGGTTATGGGTGGGGGGAATTTGTGTTTTCTTTATTAACTAAAAGCCTTAAATGAGAATAGTGTAAAAGACCAAAAAACGGAATCTATTTTCAAAATCGTCATAGAAGTATTGGATTTTTGAAAAATAAACTGTATGTGAAAATTGCGTAAAAACGTTGTTGATCTATTCGTATTCCCTCATCAATTTGGTTGAGGGTATATATCATTGATAGGAGAGAAAGTGTGAGGACTATTTAAAACAGAAAGCGTATTAATTCACAACAAAGAGAGAAGCTATCACAACCTCATAAGGGGTGGGTGGGGTTGTAAAGGGAAATTAAACTTAAGGTTAGTTAAAACTGGACAAAATTACGGCTCTATGAAAAATGCCCCAAATGCAAAATGCCCAAAAAAAAAAAACGAAAAATTACTTAAAAAAATTTCCATACAAAATTGGGGAATTTTTCATATGAAAAATCCCCCATAAATTTTGGGGAACTTTTCATTTATTTTAGGTAAATTTTCGTTTTTTAATTTTGGTTTGAAATTTGCAGGTATGAAAAATACCCCAATTTTTTTCCATATAATAAAAAATAAAAAAAGAATAGTGAAGATGGGGGGCGTGCCCCCACCGCATTCGTCTTTTAATAATGCTAAAGAGAGAGTAGCGAAACTAATAACGACGTATGCGGCGGGGGGCGTGCCCCCCCGTCTTCTAAAAATGCTAGATTTGTTTAGAAGAATATTTTTTTGGGGTATCATAATTTTTGGAGAAAATTTCGTTCTAGAGTTTTGGGTCATTTTTAATTTTTTTTCGCCCAATTTTATTTTGGGTAATTTTTCGTTTTTTTTTTTGGGCATTTTTCATAGAGCCCAAAATTACCTATTTTTGGGCGTGCCCCCCACCGCATTCGTCTTTTAATAATGCTAAAGAGAAAGTATAGAAACTGATAACGACGTATGCGTCGGGGGGCGTGCCCCCCACCGAATTCGTCTTTTAATAATGCTAAAGAGAGAGTAGCGAAACTAATAACGACGTATGCGGCGGGGGGCGTGCCCCCCCCCCCGTCTTTTAAAAATGCTAGATTTGTTTAGAAGAATATTTTTTTGGGGTATTTTTCATAAATTTTGTGGGGTATTTTTCATAATTTTTGGAGAAAATTTCGTTCTTGAGTTTTGGGTCATTTTTCATTTTTTTTCGCCCAATTTTATTTTGGGTAATTTTTCGTTTTATTTTGGGGCATTTTGCATTTGGGGCATTTTTCATAGAGCCCAAAATTACCTATTTTTGGAAAAATTGTATTTTTCCAAAACATCCAAACCAAAAATTCCAAGATATTCTAAACATTTGGCACACCTTATACATTTCCATACAGGCCTTTCTGTAACTAAGTGAATTCAGCAAACTTTTTCGCAAAGCAAACAGTTATAAAAATCAGACCTAATCATGAATATGGGGTTTATCGTTTGACCCCTTCTGGATCCTCCCATAGGTGCCCGGTCAAAATGACTAAAGGACATCAAGTCCAAAAAATTGGGCCTTATGAGCCAATTTGGGTTCCATGATCGGCCCGGCACAGCTTAAAAATAATAAAGCTGCGGGAGCCGCTGGAGTGCCGTCAGAGCTTTTTAAAGCCGGCAGCAATGAGCTGGCAACATGAACGTACCAGTTCACAAACACGATTGGCTCAATGAATACATGTCCGATAATTGGAATCTGAGTGTTCTATGTCCTGTGCTTATGAAAGGCGATCCAAGTGTGTGTTACCACTATCGCTGCACCAGCCAACCAGATATTCATACTACGACAAATCCTGGGGGAAAACTCAAGAGATACAGATCGTTACCTCCCATCTGTTTATCCATTGCAAAACTGTAATTGATAGTCCGATACGACAGAAATTTTAAGACGCTATGTGTGAGTTTGGTATACCCTCGAAGCTGATACGACTTTGCGGAATGACCACTGACTGATACAAAGTCTTTAGTGAAAATAGGCAAAAATCTGACCGAGCTATTTCTGCCCAGCGAGGCTTTAAACAAGGTATTAAGTTGTCATGCGATCTCTTTAACATCGTAATGGAGATGATCATTCGGAAGTTGCAGTAAAAAGGACTTATACCTTTTTTAACAAAAGTTCCATGCTGCCGGTGTATGCCGATGATATAGATATATATTGGCCGTGGAGTGCGGGATGTTACTGCGGCCTTTTCAAACATTGAGAAGTAGTCGGCAGAAGTGGGTCTGATGACTAATGAGGACAAAACCAAGATATTTGTTTCAACGAAGAAAGAGTCTACTCGTTTGGGACGCTGCGTGAACGTTGACAACTATAACTTTGAAGTGGTAGAAGTGGTACCTTGGCTTCGCCATAAACCAGACACTGATCCAATCAGTTGTTGTTGTTGTAACAGCTGGTGGTTAGCTGGGGTGATAATTCTTTATACCGATTTTCAATTTATCGGCACTCGATCGGGCATATAATCCGATTATCATACGATCACTGTTGGCAATTCTGTTTCGTTCATTTGTAGATAACAAGGTATGCAAACCATTTAGGATGAGTTTTGTTGGCTGGAGAACTCGAAAGTATTTGAAAAGTAATTTAATTTTTCATCGATGTTGATTTGGCCAGTGCCCCGGCCGGGAATCGAACCTGGCACCTTCGGTATGCTAGTCTACGTCGCTTGCACTGAGCTATCGAAGGCCACGATCCTATCAGTCTGGCTCTACTGCGCAGAATCCTGGGTTATGACACTAGCGGATTAATCTATTCTAGGAGTCTTCGAGAGAAAAATACTTCGCAAACTAACTTAAAACTTAATTTCCCTTTGCACCCCATGAATGAGGTATGGAATAGCTTCTCGCGTTGTTGGGAATTAACACGCTTTCTATTTTTAGATTCACAACTAACGGCACCTACTTATTTATCGACGAATGCGAACGTCACTGTTTTGAGAAGCTCTTACTAGAACGACGATTGAATCGACGCTTAATAGTGCGAAGTTGCTGTCAAACAACATTCGAGGGGAGCCGACAATGAAAGAAAATTGTATTTATTTTTTTCTTTTAAGATAACTGGAGCCAGGTTTGAACCTGCGAACTCCCGCATGGTAGTCGCGTGTTCTAACCACTATGCCACGGCCGGTCCCCTACTAACAGCAAACTATTTGGAACCCTTATCGTTAACGGCGAGTAACTTCGTCGAATGAACCATGAGCTGTATGAGCTGTACAACGAATCGACGTAGTCAAGCGCGTTGAAATGGACCGAATGCGCTGGTTTGGACACATTATACGAATGGATGAAAATAATCCAGCTCAAAAAATCTTTGGCAATAAAAACGGCCAAAACATCGAGGTATGGACCAGGAGACAGATGTATTATCTAAACTTTGAGTGACGAATTATCTACAGAGCGCAAAAGATCGAAGAGCTTGGAATTGTTTTCTACGTGCGGCAACTGATGGATAAAAAGTTCTGTTGTTGCTGCCATGTAAGAAGAAGAATAAGTTATAACCGGCCCTAAAGTGGTCGGATAGCCCGTTTGATTTATTTTCGGAAAAAAAAGAAAAACTGGGTAATTTAAATTTGGTCAGTTTATTTATCTTAAACACTAGGCAGAATCTCATTAAACCGAAACTTTGCGACACCTCCTCTGGTACCACCCATACAATTGACCGAATTCCCCATATATTTACATAAATATCTCTTTTTGTAAGTACTTTGAGTCCACCCAACTTTTTCCAAAAGTAAACGGTTATGAAAATCTGTCTTAAGAATAAATATGGGCCTGTAAAGTCTAACACAAGTATTGACACCTTTAGATTCGACAGTGCTAACAGGTTCATAGATCTTCTAGCAAGTTGCCAGAGGCATTCCAACCCGTTACAATTCTATTGCAACTATTAGGTGGTCCTTAGTCCTTCAAACTCTGAAGTTTTGTGAAATGTCGTTTGCCTTGGTACTCATATAAGGTAAATGAAGTACTTATAGGCCATCTAATAAAGAGATCCGCGTCAGTATTCGGCGGATCTTAAATTCAGGAATACTGATTCTATGGTTTTAATAGCAGCCTGATTATCAGAATAGATATTGACTTTTATCACTGCTGGTCTACTATTCTCAGCCAACTTACAACTTAATTTTCAGGCCAAAACATTGTTACTGTATCCATCGAAACTCCTGGGATAAGGTGATGCCATATTTTCCATTTCACTACGACATGTCTTGCATTAGCTTTATCAAATGTTTTCACAAAAAATATCTTCTTATAATACTCTATTATTAAGCTGTGTCACAGTCTCTGATATCTGCTCTGAGATTTCTTACAATTCTAGACATAAATTGGATTAACTTTATTTATGTTTCATTTTGTGACAAGACGACACATGAAATCCCCCTGAAAGTTACTTACGTTATAAAAAATTTCCATAAATTGTAGTTATTTTTAATACGCTTTCGCTTTTAACACATGCGCATACATTTGATATATCCCAGGGATTTAAATACTTTCATTTATATGAGTACTGGTGCACAAGTGCATGTCTAAGAGTCATTTACAAATCCCACAACTGTATCAGGAAAGAAGTAACAGTAAAGGTGGCTAATAGTGCTCACCCTCATCATGGCTAAGTATTTAGATGTAAAGGTGGGTATGCAATGAAATGTTATATTTGTCATTTCATCAATTTAGCATACAAACATAAGAGCTTTGTCGTTGATGGGCAAATAGCTATCAATGGGAATTCTCAATCATATCATCAGTTCGAAAGAAAATGACTAAGTGAATGTCCACATATTCACTTTAGTTCACAGTTCGTATGAATGCGATGTGCGTGTGTGTGTATGTACCGGAGAAATGTCAGTTCAGGCAGATTTTGTTATCCATTATAACTTAAGTGATTTCAATGATATCTAATGAAACACATCTATGGAATTTGTATATCATGTATGTGGTATATGGATAAAAGTGGGGAATGTTTGCAGGAGCATAAACCAGTTCCGATTGAATACCAACTGCCAATGACATCAATGTGACCTCAATTGTGTACGAGTTGTGGGAACAGTTTGTATGGTAGATGTGGAGAATGTCGTTCGTTCAATGGCACAAGAGACATTCTATTGAAAACTTGAGTGAGTTCCCAATCGAAATGGTTTGAATAGCAGTTTGCAGTTTAGTAGGAACATACTATATCGATGGTATATGAAACAGTACCTTACTAAATGCTTGAAATTGGAACATTGAAGTGGTGTAATATCAAAACAAGCTATTGCAGTTTTTTTTATGGATTTTTGATGACTTTAATGAATTTTGTAGTAGTACATAAATGAGAATTTAAAAATATAAAAGAATAATGTAAATTAATTGAGTTTTTGAAGTCTTCACTAGTTGACTTTGAAGATTAAAAAAATAAAGCCATCAATCATTAAAGGTTTTTTAAATAAAAGCAATGTTGAAGGAAGAATATAAAGTTATATATGGGTGTTTCCAGCGGAAGGACGGACGATTTTATAGTAAAAAATTGCTATATTTTTAACTTTTTGTTTTTGTAATCATATATTGAATTTGTTGAACTTTAACAAAATAAACTATATATAACATTAGAAAGTTTTTTTTTCCAAATACGCTGAGAAACATAAAATCGGTTCATATTTATCCGCGTAACTGGCTTATAAGTGCGTAAAAGTACGAGAACCCGGTATTTTATCTGTAACTCAGGATTTTGGGGTTTTGGGAAATTTGGAATTCTCGTAGTGCTCAGCAGCACCTACCAGAAAAATAGTATAATTTCCCAGGTGTTTTTTTTTTGTTGTTGTCGATCTGTGTTATCCATTGAATAATGCGTGTGTCCGGAACGTGTGTCCGCAACGCACATTTTGATTAAAGTAGCTTAAAGGGTAAACGTATTTTAAATGTGAAGTAAGTTGTTTATAAAACCCCAACATGTCTTCTTTATTTTACAAAGAGGAATACACTGATCACATAAGAAATTTCGCTAAATTTCACAAATTTTCATAGACATTTCAAGTTGCTGTGGAAAATTGTGTGTGTCCGTAACGCACTTTGTGTTGGTCATTATTTTGAATACAACATTTTAAGTAAAGTTTCATTAAAAGAACATTATAGTACTTTCCAAAATCTACATTTTTTAATATGAACATAATCTTCAACATATTTAAACTTTTCGAGAAAACTACAAAATAAGAAAAAAACGTGCGTCCGCAACACTAGGAAATACCCATATAGAAAACATTTTAAAGCAAGAACAAATTAAATACACTTTGATACAGGTATGAACTTGAGGAGTGACCTAGTCTATATTGTAGGTCTGGTCGAGTTCAACATGACCCTGTATAACAAAGTTTCCTAGCACCCGCAAAATCTTGACTTACGGTTCAAAAACCTGTTTTTCGGATCTTTTTCACTTATGAGCTTAAACCTCAGTCAAATCTTAACTGAGTTTTGATTTCTCAACGGTTTTGGAAAGAAGAGTCTTTAACCCTTCCAACGATATACACATTTATATAATTAACTTGTCACATCCGTCTATTTTTGCCTCGAAATCGAAAACTTATGTAATATTTTTTTTACTATTCTTTAAGTTTAAGGGAATTTTGAGCCACTATTTGGGACTGGCCGTGGCATAGTGGTTAGAACACGCCACTACCATGCGGGAGATCGCAGGTTCAAACCTGGCTCCAGTCATCTTAAAAAGTTGTTCCTTCAATGTCGGCTCCCCTCGAATATTGTTGACAGCACCTTCGCAGTATAAGTGTCGAGTCAATCGGCGTGTCTAGTAAGAGCTTCGCATTTGTCGATAAACATGTAGGTGCCTTTAGTTGTGAATCTAAAAATAGAAAGCATCACTTGATCCGATCAAGCCCAAATTATAAGATGCAAAAAATCCAGACGTTACCTTTTAATATAATGAATGCAATGTGCGAGGATACTCCTAATTATCAACTCCCGCCCATTTTTATCACCTGATATTGGCATATTGCTTATTGATGCATCCATATCTAATTACAAATCGCCCAGATTTAAAGTACGCCAGGACGGGACCACACCCCTTGATCTGATCTCGTCATAGAATATATCTACCTACCTCAAATGAATCAATATCAAATATCGAGATAGATAGAGTTTAAAAGATAGAGTGCTATGAACGTTACTTATCTAATCTCACCCACTTGTGACCTAATCACGCATTTATCTGTTAAATGCAACCAAATCTAATTACAGGTTAACAGTACGCAGATATTGCATAATTTTTTATGGGATCGTATGGGTGGCGCCACACTTCATTTTTTCTTAGAACATTAATACTAATCTCAAACGAATCCATACCTATATTCAAGAAAAAATGGTGTAATAGTCATTGTTATAAAAAAATTAGTTCCTATTGGACCATGCCCACTTTCTATATCAAAATTGTTTGAACACAGACACACAACTTTATGCTATCAAGATTTAAAGAAGATTAGTTGAATGATATAGCTTCTTATTATCTATTTAAAAACTCAGGAACATTTTTTTATGGAAAAAAGTAGAATATCGACTTCATAAATGGACCAAATGTCCCTAATGCATTGTTTTAGCAGTCTAAAACAATCTTTGCATTATTGACTCTCTAAAGTCAATAATAGACATATTCACAAATTTTTTACTTTCGAAAAGATGACTGAGACAGGAAACGATCTCTGGTCTCCCGCATAATAGCCACGTGTTTTAACATACAGCGGTCTACGTCGATCTAGCGTATGAAATACATAAGTGTACGATGATCTTTACCAAATTGTTTAAAGCCCTTGAAACTGGTGCTGGAGCAAATAAGATTTGCAGCATGACTATACATACTCCTCTATTTCTCTATCTCTCTGAACTCTTGGGGCTCAATTATGAGAACTGCACGTGTAGAAGTTCTGCAACATTCGTTTTGTCAAGTGTTATGCCATAATAATTAAATATCGATTTGAAATTGAAATTGAAAACTCGAGAACCACTAGTCCGATTTAGCTGAAACCAATTTAAAAAAATTAAGAATTATAACTCCTTAATCTACTCATAAAACGTTTCCCTACAAAAGCAATAGTTTCACTTTTCTATTCTTCACATGATTTTGAACTGGGTTAATTTTGTAGTAGTTACAATTAAATTGTTTCACTCCGTGGCGTATGATTTACGTGGAATATTACTTACGATAATCATACGCCACCATCTAAAAATATAACAAAAGAGCCTAAAACGTGACAAATACCCCTATACGATGCTTACTAACTTCATATTTAATTCGATATTAAATTATTATGGCATGTAACTTGACAAATCGAATGATGCAGAACTTCTTGTTTTTGGGGTTACTGTCACGTGCAGTTCTCAGAATTGAGTCCCAAAATCATGTGTTATACTGTGATATGTAGATTTGTAAGGATGTAAGTGTTAATCTTAAGGACTACAGTTTGGGCACATTTAAGGTGCCGGATCGTTTGCAAGAAAGTTCTGGTGGTTAATACATAAATAAATTGTCCAAACTTGCTATCCTTTAAAAAATTAAAAGTCCTTTAAAAAGAAAAAACCAAACTGGTGACTGAAAAAATAAGTATGCAGTTTTATTATACATGGTCACAACAATCATTTGTATATTAATATTATGTAATATTTGTAGGGTATTTTATTCTGTTGTATTTTTCGTTTACAATAAAACTTGTATAAATATAGGGACTTAAGTCTTGTTATCCTGCTATTCTATGCAAAAGTAAAGATTGTTGGTTCCATGTAGGTTACACAACGGGCCAAACTCTCAGATTGGCCCTTTTTAATTTTTAATTATAAGAATTATAAATAATTCTGTACTATGTTGGTATTGTTTTAATTTTTCTTATTCATAGATCTTATACTTAGATTACACCAGTTTACAAATCTTTATTTTTTGTTAGCTGCAGAGTTTTAAATAATTTTTTCTATAGATTTCGGCCCCCTAAACACGAATATGAGATTTAAAAATTTTTTCTCTGATTAGTTTTCAAGATATGAATTTTTGAATTATTTTGCAAATTTTTGATGAGATGCATCAGCTTATTGGAGAATAATTCGTAAACGCGTCCAACGATTTGAACATGAGTGGTCTCCAATTACAGGTAATGTGCTCCCCTAAAACCTTTATATACAAGCTTTTAACATCGGTTAGGTAGTTCTGATGGTAGGAGCATTTAAAGTTTAAAACACTAATTTTTTTGTGCAAAAATCACTGTTTCAAATTGATAAGAAAAATTTATAAAAAATATTAATCGCAAAAATAAATCCAATTTCATAAATTGAGTATAAAGATTGGACTTTCCCGAGGAAAACAAGCCATCATATATAAAAATTATGTGATAAGAGGGAGAGTTACACGTTATTAAAGAGGACACTACAAATGGTAAATTTTTGATTTTAATCATATCACGGTAGGCTTAAAGCTAAACTTTACGTTGAATGAAAATTACGATAAAAGTGGAAATGCCACTGTATTCTGGGTTGATCATGCATCACAAAAATGCTTAAATTGTAATGCAAGCTGACCCTTTTTAGAAAATATCGATATTTTTCATTTCTGCCGACAGGACCAAAAGTCTTTTTACTTTTTAAACGATGACAGAAGAAAACTGGACAAATGAAATAAAAACTGTTTATTTATTATTAAAGTACACAGACAGGGATTTATGCATGATCATTGATTATTTTGACATTGCTGCAACCTGGAGACTTAAAGTGCATTTGAATCCTAAATTTTTTAAAAATCTCTATATTTACCACTTTTAAACCAGATATATATATACATTAGACCTGGCGCAGCTTGTATGGGGTTTTTTATTTTTTGGAATTTTGAATGCGGGTAGCAACTAAAATATGCGATTTGATGCCAAAATTGATGTACCAAATTTTCAGGTTGATCGGATGGTGCCAACCCGTGCCCCAATGAGGTCAAAGGTCAAAATTTTGAAAAACCACCAAAATACTGCTTTTTGCATTTTTTCAATTAAAACAAAACATTTTCTATTATATTGATATTATTACTCCATGTCTAAAGTGGGCGGAGTGGTACATTTGTATGGGAGGTACCAGAAGGGGCGTGTCTAGACATCCAGATTTTTTCTCTAAAGCTTTATTCTCTTGAACTTTACTTTATACAGAATTTGGGCACGATCGCGTAAGGTCTATTAATAATATTAATCGATTTCTAAATTGGGAGGTACCAGATGGGGCGTCGCTAGACTTCTAGTTTTTTTCTGAGAAACTGCATCTTGCTATAGCTTTACTAAATTAAGAATTAGGGTACGAGCGCGATGGGTTTATTGATATTATTACTCCATATCTAAAGTGGGCGGAAAGGTACATTTGTATGGGAGGTACCAGAAGGGGCGTGGCTAGACTTCCAATTTTTTTTTCCAAAACTTTATCTTGTAATAGCTTTACTAAGTACAGAATTTGGGTACGATCTCGTCGGGTGAATTGATATTATTACTCGATTTCTAGAGTGGGCGAAATGATGTATTTGTATGGAAGGTACCAGAAGGGACAGGGCCTTGTTGCCCATTTGCAATACCGTAAGTAATTTTGGGGAAAGTTATCGTGCGCACCAGCTGGACTGCCAGACAGACAGACGGACATGGCTCAAACGACTTAAAAAGTCATGAATCGAATTTGGTTCAAAGAAACCTAGGGTCTGATGTGACTCCTTCTATGTATGTGTTACACTGACTGGTCGTATCAAATGATGTATACCCTCATCCCTAAGGGTGATGATATAAAAATACTTTAAATTAGAACATAATTTATAACTTGTAAATTAGTTACCAGTTTCATTAACTCTGTAGTATAGAGTACGACCAGAATCAAATACATTTGTATTATAATATAAATCTATTTTTATTATAACTCATAATATAAATGTAAAACAGTTGAAAAAAGTGCAAAATTGGTGTTGAGTGAAATATAGCCATTTGAAAAAAAGCTAGAATCCCAACTCCAGATCAAAGTAGATGTGCAGCAAAAGTCATTTAACATTATGAAATTGGGAGATAATATGCAGACGATGGATGAAAAACAGATTGATAACATTCCAAGTTGCTCAAATAAGACGCTTTGAAAACGTGCCAAGAAAAATGTTATAGCCGACAGAATGCTAGCTTGTATGGATGCCGGCAATTACCCATGTTGTGGAAAACAATTTGGTTTGAAAACAGAACGAAATCGGTAAAGAGTATAGGTAAAAAGTACCGATTTCGGCCTGTTTTTAAACCGAATTGTTTTCCAGAAGATGGGTGAATATGTCATCTCCATTCGATATACACTTCCTTCATCAGTGAAACTGTCAAAGCGTTAGTTCACAATATTTTGTTTTGAATTGCACAAGTTTGCGTGAACAACGTAAAAAAATACCGGTATAGCAAAATTCATGTACAAGCCCATCTACTGCCTAAAAAGTTGAATGGAATTCGTAATATGTGAATTTTCTTAGTAAGTCCTGTAGTCCAAATAGAAATATGCAACTAATAAAGAGGATAGTAAAAGAATATACAGTGCTATTGGAAAAAAATCGAAACCACCTGTGGTATTTATAGGAGGAAACAGTTGCACTTGTCATGTAGACTCAGAAATACAATTAAAGATGGTCTGAGTTATTAAAGACAATTATAACGGTGGTGATGTTGATGAATTAAAATTATTCACATATTATCATTTGATACTAGGAAAACAAAATTTTTTAAGACTGGGAAGTCACTGATTTAAAATAAAGCTAATAAACCCTATTATAGAAATTAAAGAAAAAACATATTTATAGTTTATTTATTTAAAACCAGTACATAATTCAATTGACTGATAAATACCATGCCCAATATAATATATTGTTGAAGTCTTGAGTTATTAAAATTAGCCGATATGCTTGTGGAGTGGAACGGTTGCAGATAGGACTTTCTGTCAATTTTAATATGGGAGGTACCAGAAGGGGTGTGCCAAAAAGTTAGGATATCTGAGGTTTTACTTCCTATTACAAGATAAATTTAATAAATTTCATTATCTTCTATAACAAGATAATGTAAGTGACTAAATTTAAATATCCTCCAGTTGTCCCTTTGGAAGTTATGAAAGAAATATTAAATTTCCTAAATGAGATAATTTTGTATGGGAGGTACTAGAAAGGGTGGGGCTATGCAACCCATTTACAATACCATCACTTCACAATCTCAACCCTAAGGGTATTGGTTTAAAAATGAATAAAATGCAATAAAAACACAATTTTGGTGGTTTTTTAAAATGTTGACCTTTGACCTCATTGGGGCACGGCTTGGCACCATCCGATCAGCCTGAAAATTTGCTATATCAATTTTGGCATCAAATCGCATATTTTAATCGCTACCCACACTCAAGTTTCAGAAAAAACTTTTTAACGCCAGGTCTAATATACATATATTGCAATTAATAAATATTTCACTTTTCTAATACTGAACAAATTCTTCTTAGGCGGTTACGCGGTTTAAAAATTAAAAATATAGAGATTTTTTAAAAATTTAGGATTGAAATGCACTTTAAGTCTCCAGGTTGCAGCAATGTCAAAATAATCAATGATCACGCATCAATCCCTATCTGTGTACTTTAATAATAAATAAACAGTTTGTATTTCATTTGTCCAGTTTATTTCAGGCATCGTTTAAAAAGTAAAAAGACTTTTGGTCCAGTCGGCAGAAATGAAAAATATCGATATTTTCTAAAAAGAGTCAGCTAGGATTTCAATTTAAGCATTTTTGTGATGCATGATCAACCCAGAATACAGTGGTATTTCCACTTTTTATCGTAATTTTCATGCAACGTATAGTTTAGCTTTAAGTGTACCGTGATATGATTAAAATCAAAAAATTTACCATTTGTAGTGTCCTCTTTAATAACGTATAACTCTCCCTCTTATCACCCAATTTTTATATATGATGGCTTGTTTTCCTCGGGAAAGTCCAACCTTTATACTCAATTTATGAAACTGGATTTATTATTGCGATTAATATTTTTGATACATTTTTTTATCAATTCAAACAGTGATTTTTGCACAAAAAAATTAGTTTTTTTAACTTTAAATGCTCCTACCATCAGAACTACCTAACCGATGTTAAAAGCTTGTATAGAAAGGTTTTAGGGAGCACATTACCTTTAATTGGAGACCACTCATGTTCAAATCGTTGGACGCGTTTACGAATTATTCTCCAATAAGCTGATGCATCTCATCAAAAATTTGCAAAATAATTCAAAAATTCATATCTTGAAAACTAATCAGAGGAAAAATTTTTAAATCTCATATACGTGTTTACGGGGCCGAAATCTATAGAAAAAAATTATTTAGAACTCTGCAGCATAATGACTGTAAACTAGTGTTATAGATAATAATGAAACTACTGAAATAGATAGACATTTATATGGCTTGAACAGCTCAACCCATTCTAGAGGTACACTTCTAAGAAACAATATTTGAAACAACAGAATGACCCTGCTTGCCATCCATAAGTAGAAAACTTTTTTAAATCCGTCATTTGTATGGACTTGTCAGTTTATTTATAACACTGTAAGACAAATTTAAACTTTTGGCCTCACCCATGATCAAACTGACCAGATTCTGAAAATATAGCTCAAATAAAAATATACGTATCTTCCAGTTTTTCTAGATCAGCTCATTTAAGTTTTTAACGACCAATTCAATTTTTAGAGGGAAGCTCCCATACAGCTACTACTTCCTGTTCGTAGAACTCCGCGGTTGTTAACAGATTTTGATGAACTTTTTTCTTAATGTTTTTCAAATGATCAGGAGTGGGTTCTGACGAAGCCAAAATTTAAAATTTGTAACAAATTTGTCACAAATTTAATTTGCTAACAGATTTTGATGAACTTTTTTAATATTTTTCAAATGGCCTGGAGCGGGTTCTGACAAAGCCCAAATTTAAAATTTGTTCCAAAACAATTATCACAAAAATTATAATATCAATTTTTTCATGTGTAGGGTTGCTAAGTCATAAAACTTATATACGTAGGTATATGCTGGCTAAATACTGCTGGTCAGAACCCTCTCCTAGCCATTTGAAAAACATTATAAAAAATTTGTGACAATTTTTATTTTTGACCAATTTTAAATTTCCGCTACTCCCGCTACTGGCCATTCGAAAAATATTAAAAAAAGCATCAAAATCTGTTGACAAATTAAATTTGTGACAAACCTAATTTGTGACAAATTTAAAATTTGGGCTTCGTCAGAACCCGCTCCTGGCCATTTAAAGAACATTATAAAAAAGTTCATCAAAATCTGTTAACAACTCGCAGAGTTCTGCGATCAGGAAGTAGTCGCTGTATGGGAGTTTCCCTTTAAATATTAAATTGCTCGTAAAAAACTTAAATGAGCTGATCTAGAAAAACTGGGAGATACGTATATTTTTATTTGAGCTATATTTTCAGAATCTGGTCAGTTTGATCATGGGTGAAAAATCGTGTCGTACAGTGTAATATTGTGGCTCTCGCAAGACTTTTTTTGGCGGAATTAAAAATTGTTGCTTATCGATGGAGCTGGTGCCATTTCTAAGTCCTGAAATATATATCCATAATTACGCATTGACAAATATAACCTTAATTAATTTTTATTGGGAGATTGATACTGAGTGTCATCTTCATATTCATAACATCCTCTGGAATTTTTTTTTTCAGTTATGATTAAATTTATCCTCAAAATCCATTAAATCTACATATTCTTTAATATTAAAATTTTTAAGTAAATTTATATAGTGAACACACATGTATGTCTCTTGTTACGTATGTGCCAGAGGGAATAATTTACGAAAAACTTACCATTATTGCTGCATATGCTAAGCAACACTAAAGTCATAAATAATCCACGAAACAATTTATTTCTCAGGATATGGGGCAGATGGGTAGATGATGTCTGTTTGGACGATGCTGCAGCATAACGCCGCAAACGCTCGTTTCCTGTACTACTCCAAGTCGTTGAAGTTGTTATTAAAGGCCATGATGCAGGAATAGTGAATGAAGACTGCCACCCCCAGCAGGAGGTGGCTAGCGAAAGCGATGAGAATGGCGACGGCGGTGATGATGGCATTGCAGATAAGCGTGAGTTTGCACACGGAGATGATGATGATGATGAAGATTCTGGCGTGTATGCGGTTGAAATTGCATCTGGGTAGCTTTCACGATACAGCGGTTTTTCTTGTAATATTGCGGCGGATATTTGTGTTGTCCCATGCGTTGCTATAATCCCCGCTGTTATTGTTTCTTCGGCTTTGCCTGCTACTGCTGTTGTTGCTGCTGTACGTTCTCTACTTGCAGCTGTCTGCTGTCTGTTGTGCTGCTGTATTGTTGGTCGTTCTGTTTTAGCCCGAGTATGCAAATAATCGAGTTGCTGGTGACTTTGTTTCAAATATAATTGAACTTTTTTGGAGTTTGGAGTTATGGTTGTTTGCCCGGACGTGGAATCCACGGCAGCAACTCTCCATAACGGTATACTGTGGTATGCTGTGGTTATTGTGTTGCTGCTAGGTATTCTCGCATTTGTTGCTACCAGCGATGTTATAATATTTTCCCAAATTAAGCTTATCCCTTTCCCTCGTCGCAGTCTTTGCCAGCATTTGTTAGTAGTAGTAGTGAGGCCTGTGCTACTGCTACGACTTCTACCACATGGGCTAGTGGTATAACTTGCATTATTGTTATTATTTTCATTACTATATTTTATATTGTTTGTCTTTGTGTTGCCTTTGTTATTGTTGTTATAGTTATTTATACAAAATTGTTGTAATCTTAGTTTCCTTTTACTATTTACATTTATTATACATGGAAAAGGCTGTAGTGTCTTTGCCGCCGCCGACGCCATTGTCGTTTCACTAGTCGTAGTATGTGTATGTGTTTGTGTTTGTGGGTTTGTGGTTGTGCTGGTGTATGTGGCTGTGGTCGCCGTCGCTGTCGTCCTTATGCCAGTTGCTGCTGTAGTCGCAATATCCATATTTACAATGTTTGTACAACTACATCCGGCGCTTACAATACAACTACGTCTACGTTTCCTCTTCCGTCGTGAGGTTTTACGTATTTTCCTACGCAGCGATGACGTTTTATTTAAGCTATTCGTTCGCAGTTTCTTGTGAACCAATTTGCATATTTCCAAGGACATTTTAGGTTAGGGGGTTATTTTTGGTATCCGCACTAAAGTTTTTATTAAAATTTTAAATTGTGTGTAAATTAAATTTTTTCGTGGTTGCAGCAGCCATCTGAAGCATTATAATCACGCTTGTACACGCTATTATTTTGTATTTATATAAACATATAAAACTGACATTTTATATTAAATATTTGAGGGCTTTTGTTTTTAGCGTTGTTGCTGTTGTCGTTATTATTAGTTCACCATTAAATTGTAGTTATTGTGGATTATTTAAAAAGTCATTAATTATATCTTTTCATGTCAAACCTTTGAATGTGCTACAATTTTCTTGTGCCATTTTGTTTACAGTATCTTTTTTTCATCATTTGTTATTTTCTATTAGACTTCACATTTTTACACATTTTTTTCATAAGCTGCATCTGTAAATATAAACAAAGGGAAAATTTATTAATATTTATTTATATTCATAAAGTTTTTCATTAAAATAATAAATATGCATACAAAAAAAAGAGCTATTCAATATGTTATGATGTGTAAACCAACTGAAACAATTAAAATTACATACTAAAGCATTAGTTAGTTTTTACGTTTGTTTCCTTCAATTAAACATGTATTATTTTGTTGTTTTTTTTTAAATGATAATCGATGAGAATTTTTTTTGCAGTCAAATAAATGATTGTTTTAAAATGTATATGAATAGAAATATTTTTAGAGAACTAATGACATTTTAATTGAGATTCTAGAAAAAAAGCAACGAGTTTTATATTTGTGACAAGTATCAATTAGATCAATTATGCAGTTGTTTTTTGTCAAGTTTATAATTATCTATTTAGTTTAATTCTTTTCACATATTTTATATGTCAGAGCTAAACATACAAATCATAATTAGGGTTAAGTCAGCGAATTGCAGATATTTTTTTCTTTATTTACAGGAAGATCTTTGTATCTCCGTGCCATGACACACTAAACGCCTAAATGGAATTGAATAAAGAGATTATACGAGGACAGTTTCACAATTCTGTGATAATATTAAAAATCTTTACTTCTGCTCCATCTGTTAGTAGATACCTGTAACGTTTTTGACTAAGCTGCCCATCTCGTAAATTTGGATGTAATTTTAAAAAGTTAAAAGAGTGAAAGAGCGCACACGACTGTCAAACATTAAATATTCAAAATGTAAATGAAAAATATGAAAAAAAAATCACTTTGATTATACTTCCACAAGTCATTGAAAATGGAACTCTTGAGTAAGCTACCATAATGCGGGCTTTACCTTAGGCTGAGGTAGTCTCTGTCGCCTCCAGGTACTTTGAAAGGTCCCACAAAACCTTACGAAATAAAAGAATGGATTTTCCCTAGGGCAAGATCAATATATATAGAGTGACCGACTGATCACTCCGGCAGAACAAACGTCTAAAGCTATCACGATAAAATTTGAAATATAGGTTCCTTTTATGACGTAGGCGAGCATTAAGAAGTGATTTTTGGCGTGTGGGTAGTTCCAAAATTTTTCGACCCACTCTGAATTTTGACGGCAACCGATTTTTATGAAATTACGCACTTATTTTCTCCTTGTTGCTGCCGATACAATGCCGTTTGTTTTAGTTTGAAGGTCCTCTCGGTTCATTTTCTATAGCTGTCTAAAGGCAGTCATCTGCAGTATTTTTGTGAAAAGAAAGCTTAGTTTATGTTGGAGTAACTTTTGAACGCAACATCGGAAGTACCTCAGTTATGAAGCAATTCAGGAATTTTTAAGGCGATTGAGCTATGTCCGTCTGTCTGGCTGGCTGGCTGGATGGCTGGTCAGCAGGATAACTCCAGTAATCCTTAACGGCTCGGTATGAAAATTTACCAGTATTAATATTTTTCAAAACGAACTTACGGGATTGTAAATGGGCTGAATAGCCCCACCCCTTCTAGTACCTCCCATACAAAATTACCTATTTTTGGAAAATTAATATTTCTCCCATAACTTCCAAACGGACAACTGGAGGATGATTAAATTTGGTCAGTTTATTTATCTTGCAAAAGAAAACCGAAACCTTTGCCACACCCCTTCTGGTACCTCCCATACAAATGACCGAATTAACCCTCATAGTTTTACATACATATCTTTTTTGTTAGTAAACTGAATTCACTCAAATTTTGCGTAAGATGTTCTCTTATGAAAAGTTGAATTAGGAATGAATATGGATTATATCGGTTTACGCCTTCTGGTACCTCCCATACAAAATTACCTATTTTTGGAAAATTAATATTTCTCCCATAACTTTCCAACGGACACTTGGAGGGAATGAATATTGGGCGATAAATTTATGTTGTGATAGGAGGAGAAACCTCAGAGAGCCTAACTATTTGACACACCCCTTCTGGTACCTCCCATACAAATGACCGAACCCACCCCCACAGTCTCACATACATATCTTTTTTGTAAGTACTCTGAATTCACTCAAATTTTGCGTATGATTTTCGCTTGTGAAAATTAGACACTGGAATGAACATGGACTATATCGGTTCATGCCTTCTGGTATCTCCCATACAAAATTACCTATTTTTGGAAAATTAATATTTCTCTCATAACTTCCTAACGGACACTTCGGGTAATAAAAATTTATCGGTAAATTTATCTTCTGATAGGAGGCAAAACCTTGGTACCTCCCATACAAATGACCGAACCCACCCCCAAAGTCTCACATACATATCTTTTTTGTAAGTACACTGAATTCAGTAAAATTTTGCGTAAGGTGTACGGTTATGAAGATTTTAATCAGGAATTAATATGGACTATATCGGATCACCCCTTCTGGTACTGACATTGTTTGGAAAATTAATATTTCTCCCATAACTTCTAAACCGGCACCTGCGGGGATAATCAAATTTGGTCAGTTAATTTATCTTGTAATTGGAGGCAAAGCCTCAGCAACACTAACTATTTGGCACACTCCTTCTGGTACCTCCCATATAAATATATGGGATATTTCCCCTTTTACATACGTATCATTTTTGTATGTACACTGAATTCAGACAAATTTTGCCAAGGTAAGCGAACATTGAACGTTGATTTACGAAAAATAATCAGACACGTTGTTTTGCCCCTAATTGTACCTTCTGTACAAATAGGTCAAATTTTGTATGTTTTAGCTCTACATGCAGACATAAAATAATACATAAGTAATTTTATTTTAAAAATCTTTTAATTTTAATAACTCAAGACTTAAACAATATCTTATATTAGGTGATGGTTTTTATCAGTCAGTTTACCTTACTGAAATTTCTGTACTGGTTTTCGTATCAAATTATATTATATATACCCTCATCCCTAAGGGTGATGGTATAAAAAGAATGTAAAAAATGTATGTAATCATCAATACCAACCAGCGAATTTTGAGCCGCTCTTGATAAAAACCATCTAATATGTTTTTTTCTTTCAACATTAAAATATGAAATACGTCAATCAGTGCAAAAACACACGAAGGTAACTTTATAGATTCGATAGTACTACCGTATCTGAATAAAACACTAGCTCAGTTTGGCTAGATTGGGTACCAATTTTTTTTTTAGGTCCCAAACTTAAAGGAAAGGTTGTAGATAACACTATGATAAAGACATTTCTAAAAAAATATTTTCCAAAAAATTAAACTTACCTGGTTTTTTTTTCAAAAAACTTCGAAACATTTTTTAGTATAAGTCGTAGGGAATCCAGATTTTGTGCATACTCTATTCAGTGAAATTTTAGTTTATGTAACACTGAGTAACTTCTCTGAACAAACCCAAGTAGTCTGGACATCTCTATGGATATTGAATATCACTCAAATTTGATTTACTATTTGATTTAAATATATCAGTTTTTTGGGTGTTTCGGGCCAGTATGCAATGTTTCTACAAGCTATCTTTACCAAAAACATACTTATTGCAACAGTGAACAGTTTCTGTTAATAACCAATATGATCAGAATGCTTCACCCTTTAATTGTTCACAAAAGCATTAATGTGTTAGCGATGTTGATTCAATCAAATTTTATCTCTCTAGGGCTAAAATACACTTTTGCCACGTCCATTCAGCCCACTGATCCAAAATTTAAATATGTATTGTCAAGTACTAGCTATATACCAAATTTTATATCTCTAGGGCTAAGATACAGATTTGCAACGACTCCGCCGCTCACTAATCGAAAATAAAATTGACGTCTGCAAATTTAAACCGAAAGTTTCGAGTAGTTCTTTTCTGTGTGCCAAATTAAATATATTCAGACTAAAATACTGTTTCGCCACGCTCATGCATACTTTTTGTACTTTTTGGCGGAAGGGTCCGTCACTGATCGAAAATTAAAATTTTATCTGCGTATTTATAATACTGTTGCCAAGTACTATTTGGGTATCAAATTGCATCTCTAACCAGTACAAAAATTTCAGTATGGTAAACTGACTGATAAATACCATCACTCAATATAAGTTATTGTTCAAGTCTTAAGTTGTTCAAATTAATAGATTTATCATTTAAAACTTATTTATGTATTATTTTGTGCCAGCTTGTGAAGCAAAACCGTTAAAATTTTGACTTATTTGTATAGAAGGTACAATTAGGGAAATCAACGTTCAGTGAACGCAAAATTTGTCTGAATTCAGTGTACATACAAAAATGATATGTATATAAAAGGAGCGATATCTGCTATTTATATGGGATGTACCAGAAGGGGTGTGTCAAATAATTATGTTTTCTGGGGTTTTGCATCCTATTACAAGATAAATTAACCCAACTGACCAAATTTGATTTGTTTCGGTTTAGAAGTTATGGGAGAAATATTAATTTTCCTGATTCATTCCTGATTCAAAATTGCATAACCGTACAACTTACGCAAAAATTGAGCGAATGCAGTATACACATAAAAAAGATAAGTATGTAAAATATGAGCGGGAGGTGCAAGAAGGGTGTGGCAAATGTTTCGGTTTCCTTAGGGTTTGTCTACTTTTGCAAGATAAATAAACAGACCAAATTTTAATATCCTCCGCCCATTTACAACCACATTAGTTCGTTTTGCAAGTCAGACCCAATTCTTGTCTACTTTTACTATGACTGACATGAACCAAATATATTGCTCTGAAAACCACTGATTTATCATTGACCTATGTTTCTGCTGAAGCAGTTGACAGTAGTAGGTTTGAGATTCACTTATTTGTGAACGTTGACAACTATAACTTTGAAGTGCTAGGTGGTTTTGTCAACCTTGGCTTCCCTGTAATAAAAAATAACAATGCCCGCCTGAAGATCGTTAGTTATGTATTAAACGCAAATTGTTGGATAAATATCTGTTTTCTCTGCTGTTTTTCATTTGGTGCAGGACTGAAGAGCTATATCATTTCCTCGATTCTATGCAAGGTGAGAGTAAATTGAAAACCTAAAATGCAATTATCTCGGTATCAATTTGTTGAGATATGCCGGTCTTGCATCAAATGAGTGAAATGTATAATTCTGATCGAACTTCAAATTCCCATACAGCGTTAAAAAAGCTTAAGCATTTTGGCTGTACGGTTTTTTTTCCTTTATGTAATTGTTGTGGCTTGATAAAAACTTGAGTCAATCACCGCCAAGATTTTTTTTGACCCACTCTAATACACATACTTATCATACACAATCTGTTCACCCCTTCCCTTTTAAAAATTACAAACACCCACAACTGTCACTACTGTTTGAAAAAAAAACGTTAAAACATTAACAGTCTCAATAAAAGTGCGCGTGGGCAAATCAAATGTAAACATTTAATCTAAATAAAATTGCAATTAATTTCTATTAATACCATTATCATAAATTACACAGTTTTGTTGTTGTTGTTGCTGCTACAAACACTAATTGCTAACAGACACTAAAAAAATATGCATAGCTATCAGTCACGGCGCTATAATTAATTATATCCATAATAATTTATATTCATGATGTGCGATGTCGAATCAGCAGCAGCAATGACTTCTGTTTTGTGAAGACATCAAAGCAAACTACTAAATGCAGCCAAGTACTGCTGCTGTCGCAAGATGTCATTGTGTTGCTCTGTCATTAACAATAATGGCCACCAACAAGTCATAACGAGCACCTTGAGTCCTTCGCCGTTCATTTCGGGGAAAATCATTGCAATGACCTCTCTACACACACACACACACACACACACACACACACACACAATGGCACTGACAACTCAGCCATATCTTATTCTCTGAAATTTGATGCCGACAATGATTCTTGTTGTATTCATAAAGAAAACTTCTAAAATAATACAAGGCAACGTTGTGCCATTGTCTTGTGGCATTTTGTCCATTTGTCTCGTCGACTTATTGTGATAATAAAAGCAAAATAATGCTATCTCTCAGATGACAACAATAAATTGTTATGAAACAAAACGTTATTTGATATTTATTCGTCTGCATAAAAGTAAAGAATGCAAAAACACAAACGAGAGAATTCAGCAACAATAACAATACAAAAGAGATATTATGATGTACAAAGCTAAAAAGCATTTCATTCAAGTTCTAAGCTTCACCACACTGTTGAATAAAGAGCCAACAATGTAATGACACGACAACACATAGCAATTGTAAAAGCGGCAGTGAGGTGTTTTCATAGCCTGACACTCTTATAAACTGCACACTAACAACGACACTGACAGCAACACTAACAAAAACACTTGACAGTTGGGAAAGGTAAATGTTATTGCACTTTTAAATACAGATCTGTAAAGAGATTTCATACGGTGGCAATTAAAATAAGACATTAAGAGGTGGTTGCCTACACAGGCTTTGCCAAGATAGTATTTAATTTATTAATTGAGCGAATGCTGGTAGAATATAAATATAGAACTGACGGTCAGCGAAAAAATTAACATAAATTATTTTAAGTGATATGTACTCATATAGTGGAGATATATCTTTCTGTGACTTTACCTATCGCTTTCGTAATATATTGGGGAGTCATTAGTTGTGGCCATTTTTGCTGTGGACGATAAAAATTTAAGATATCTAATTTACCTTGAACTATTGGACGTACGAGTGATCAGGGGTGCGAACATTGACTCCGATCACTACCTTACCGCAATTAAGGTACGCATAAGGTTAAGCATGGCGAAAAACGTACGTACCAAGGCACAACGAAAGCCGCACATCGCTAAACTGTGGAGCACAGAAGTAGCGAACTCCAACCGCCTAACTCAACTCCTACGGACTGCTCGAACCCCTGATAATATTACCTCGCAGTGCTAATATATAGCCGACTCCATAGAACGGACTGCGAGAAGCGTACTTGATGATGAATGCCGCAATGCCACGAGAGAGACGGATGCTGCATACAGGGCCAAACTGCAGCCCATGACAACGCGAGACATTCGTGAACGGCACAGGGAGAAGAGACGAGAGACAGAAAAAAAGAGCTGAAGAAGAGGCAGGATGAGTGCACAGAGTTGCTCCGAAGTAGAGGGGGAAGACCCCACTACAATCCATGACACTGGTATTAACTGTCCACCCCCGAGCCAGAGCGAGATACGTGTGACAATATCCCGCCTTAAAAAAAACAAAGCGGCTGGAGCCGATGGTCTACCTGCTAAATTGTTAAAGGCAGGTGGGAGGAGGTGATTAGGTGCATCCATCAGTTAATGGAGAAAATCTGGCTAGTGGAGATTGGAGTCTCAGTCTGTTAAGTCCCATATACATGAAAAGAGATCGTAGTTAATGTAAGATCTACCGCGGAATAATCCTGTAACCAATTGCGTACTAGGTCATTTCGAGCATATTGTGTGAACGTCTAAAGCCAATTGTAGAAAAACTAATTGGACCATATCAGTGCGGCTTTAGATCTGGCAAATCTACGATGGATCAAATATTCACCTTACGACAAATCGTGGAAAAAACCCATGAAAAGCACCTACCACCGACACCTACCACCTCTTTGTCGACTACAAAGCTGCCTTCGACTCTCCGACAAGGAATAGGCTTTATGAGGCCATGTCTGAGTTTGGTATTCCTGCAAAGCTGATTCGACTTTGCACATGTACCTTAGACAACACCAAATCCTCGGTTAAGATTGGTAAGGATCAGTCTGAACCATTTAACACGGAAAGAGGTCTCAGGCAGGGCGATAGCCTGTCCTGTACACTATTTAATATAGTTATGGAGAAGGTGATGAGAAAGGCTGGTGGCAACATGTCTGGCACCATATTCCACAAGAGCCACATGCCACTAGCCTATGCCGATGATATAGACATCATTGCGGGATGTTACTGCAGTTTTCTCATCGCTAGAAAAGGAGTCAGAAAAAATGGGTTTAGCGGTCAACGAAGACAGAACAAAAATAATAATTTCGACGACAAAAGGGTCCTCTCGATGGGGACGCACCATCAACATAAAAGTTATTGTTTTGAGGTAGTGGATGAGTTTACCTACCTCGGATCTTCCGTCAGTAAGAAAAATAATGTCAGCCAAGAAATTATGCGGAGAATAGTGCTAATAGATGTTTTTACGGACTTCGGCAGCACTTTAGTAATACCACCTTATCTCGGGATACTAAGAAACAGCTAAGCCAGGTGCTAATTTTACCCATTCTGTTATATGCAACGGACATACAAAACCTGGGAGTATCCGAGAGAAAAGTACTCCGAAAAATATATGGACCTATCTGCATAGACGCCGAGTTTCACCATCGGATAAACCATGAGCTGTATTATCCTTACCATCACATCGACATAGCTAAAAGAATCAAAATCCAATGACTTCGATGGCTGGGACATGTTGCCAGGAGTAATGTAAATGCTCCTGCGAGAAAGGTGTTTGAATGAAGAAGAACGGTGCAGAGCAGGGAGAGCCAAAATTCGTTAGAAGGACCAAGTGGTTGGCGACGTGCCCTAATCTGGTAGGACTAACTGGAGAACGCACGCAGAAGACCGAAGCGTGTAGAATTTTTTAATACTTCAGGCCTCAAATTTATGAACCACGTTCGTATGTTGTAATGGGCCACTTAAGTACTTACTTAATTTCCCTTTGCACCCCATGAATAAGGTATGGGATAGCATCTCGCGTTAAGTAAGTACTATTTATGTAGTACATAAAAGCAATAACATGATAACTGTTTTTGTTGGTGCAATCAACAGAGGCTGCATAAGAAAGATGTTAGTATATGCAATTTTATATGGTAAACATTCGACTGTCTTTAAAATTGTATGATGATTTCTATTGAATTCTTAATTCAATTTTCAATTAATTCTCATCAACTTAAAACGGCAGCAGCAAAAAACAACTTTACTCCTATTATTATTATTATTATTTGGCTAGGGGCACCTTTGTAAATTTTACATGGTATTAATTGCTTATTTATGCTCTTTGTTATATTAATAATAAATTGTTCATTTCATACTGTAATACAAATTTTAAAATACATTTTCATTTGTGCTATTGAATTCCACCAACAAAGAGTATAATACATTTTTGATACATATTAAATTTCAAACAATCATGTAATTTTAATGCGTAAACTACAGGGTAATATGTTATATTACATACAGTGTCTTACGACACATCAAGGAAATTATATAAAATACTATACTATAGAGCAGAGCTGTAAACTCAAGTACAAGTAATCATAACCTACCATGTTCGAAAGTATTTAAAAGTTAACTACAATTCTAATTACATGAGGAATTGGAATTGAAACTAAAAGTCTTAACTACACAGGTAATTGTACTTGAAAGTAATGATTCCTAATTACTTTTCAATTAGCTCAATTACTTTTTAATTACAAGGAATTGAAAGGAATTTACGGAATTGGGAGGAATTGAAAGGAATTAAGAGGAATTGCTGCTATCAGCTGTCATCAAATAACATGTGAAGTGTATGTAAACATAGCAGTGTGACGTCACAAAGAGAAAAGGAGAGTGGGAGCAATATATTTTAACATAACGGACCTTTCCAAATTGCAACAATTCCTCTAAATTCCTTCCAATTCCTCCCAATTCCGTTAATTCCTTTCAACTCCTTGTAATTAAAAAGTAATTGAGCTAATTGAAAAGTAATTAGGAATCATTACTTTCAAGTACAATTACCTGTGTAATTGAGACTTTTAGTTTCAATTCCAATTCCTCATGTAAATAGAATTGTAGTTAACTTTCAATTCCTTTTTAGATGTACTTGTATTTGTAATTGAGCAGTAATGAGTACAAAATGTAATGATTAGTTTACAGCTCTGCTATAGAGTTAAAATTTTAAACATACGGATATGTGTGTAATGGGATATTTAAATCTACAAATACTTAAACGCTTAAAACACTCAAATACTCATATATATGAATTATCAATGGTTAATTCATTTAATATCTTAATATATATAAATTACGTGTCACGTTGTTTGTCCGCGATGGACTCCTAAACTACTTAACCGATTTGAATCAAATTTGCACACCGTGTTCGGTTTGATCCAACTTGAAAGATAGGATAGATTACATCTTAAAGTATAGTCGCAATATTATTTTATTGCAAATTATAAAGGGGCGTGGCACCGCCCATATTACTTGAAAATTAAAAAGGCTATATTTCATGAACTATCAGAGGTATGATGATGAGATTTGGTATATATGTTGTTGGAGCAGTATTAATTACAACCAGGATGAAAGTGGGCGGTGTCACGCCCCCTTTTCAAAAATCGCTCTAACGGCTTTTCTAATAGATCGATTGATACAAAAATTTTACCATGAGGTACTGTTGACCTGTAGATAGTTCCTGACTACATTTGGTTGTAATTGGATAAAGGGGCGTGGCACCGCCCATACAACTTGAAAATTAAAAAGGCTATATTTCATGAACTATCAGAGGTATGAAGATGAGATTTGGTATATATTGTTGGAGCAGTATTAATTACAGCCAGGATGGAAGTGGGCGGTGCCACGCCCCCTTTTCAAAAATCGCTCTAATGGCTTTTCTAATAGATCGATTGATACAAAAATTTTACCATAAGGTACTGTTGACCTGACTACATTTGGTTGTAATTGGATAAAGGGGCGTGGCACCGCCCATACAACTTGAAAATCAATAGGGCTATATCTTATGAACTATCAGAGGTAGGAAGATGAGATTTGTTACATATGTTGTTGTTGCAGTATGAATAACAGTAAGGGTGGGAATGGGCTGTTCCACACTCTTTTTAAAACAAACAGTTAAAACTGTCAAAATTCCACAGTATATTGCTGTTCGCCTAGAGATATGAACAGTAAGGTGGGCCAATTTTTTTATTCGCAAAAATCGTAACCAAAATCGGAATCTACGATGAATTTTAAGAAAATTTTACCAATAAACTGGGAAGCATTAAGATTTCAGATAGAAATTTTTTTTGTTTTTAAATGAGCACAAACCGAATACTTCAGATATATATTTTTTGAGACCTTCTACGTAAAACTGACTTCCCAACAAACTAAATGAGGTATTACAGAAGCAAATCTATGTATTTGTTAAAAAGTTACGATCTCTGAGAGTTGGCATACAGACATTAAGTTTTTAAAAATAATTTTTCAGAATATTGGGCGGGATCCCAATAAAAAAATCAAAAATATACTATTCTTTTCGTCTTGGTCTCCAAACATCGGAATGGTAGGTAAAAATTAGAGCCGGGGCCCATAGGTCTAAAGTAACTGAATAATTGCTAATTGCTAAAAAAAAATATCTCTACCTGAAATCTGCATGCTTCTCAGCGCGAACTAGGAATTAATTTTAAACATAAAGCTTCTTAGTGAAATTGTCTAAGAATTTTTTGTACATTCCAATACTGATATACGGTTAACAGGATTTTTTTTGACGCGAACTAATTGATTCACCCCTAATGATCAGGCTATTTCGAACAAAATAAGTTAACAGTGCCAAGGCGCTGCCCACGCACTTTAATAGTTAACTTTTTAACTGTATCAAATAATGGTCCGTACACTAGGCAGTGTAGGAAGCGCAGACTAAAATAGTGATTTTTTTTAATTTACTTTACAGGTATGCATTTTTTAATTGCTTTTCAGGAGAACAATAAATCATATAGATAGAAAAATTAATCAATATTCATTGTAGTTATACTACAATGGTTAAATTTTTATAGTATGTCAGAGGTAACATTAGCAAACAATTGAAAATAACCTATGCATGGGGTATTTTTCTTGACATATAGATCTTCTGATAGGTATAAGTGTAAATCTAGCTGTCATACTAATGAAATGTAATAGACTTTCTTTTAGTATACTTTGCAAAATCACCATGTAAAAACTAAAGAAGAACATCGTTGACAAATCTTGCAAATTTATTTTCAAAATGCACGTTCTGTTCGCCAAACTTATGGAGCCCTTTATGAAGTTGAGGGTGCATATAATGACCCATCTGAGCAGCAATAGAAGCCATCGACGCTGTAGACGTTAGTATGACAGGGGACTCGAATTTATCGAACCGACGTCTTTCTCAGCAACTCGGTCTCTGCAAATGCTGAGGAAAGATCTTGGCCTACATTCATATAAAATCCAACTGGTAGAAGAAGTAGAGCCAGTGGACGATCAATTGATTTTTTTATTTAGCATGTCATTGCACATTATTTGAAGGATAAATAGTTCCAGCACGACGGTGTAAAATGCCATACAGCGCGTGAGACCATCACTTTGTTAAGCCAAACTTTGGTGTCCGAATTATCTCAAAAAATGGTAATACGAGTTCAATACAAAGATAGTATTCGGGAATATTATTGATCCGTGTGACCAAAGAGATAGTTAGTATACAGATGGTTCACGCTACTACGGATCAAAATAAATAATTTTGACCTTAGAGGAATGTCTGTTTCCGATTTGTGGAAGAAGTGGTTTTTCGCCCTACATACAGAAATATCTTTATCTACATGTCGGCACTATAGATATGACTTTGCTGATGAACTTTTTATTAGCATTTACGACAATACATCTTAATTGGTTAAATTTAATGTTAAGGAGTTACTTTAAATAAGTTACATATGTAAATAAACTCAACATATTATTGTCGAGCTTAAGTACCGTTTTCAAAGTACTTTGTAGACCTAAATGTGAAATATATTACATGTTAATATGCAATAGCGAAGCATTGCCGGGCCCACTAGTATATCTATATTTTTATATCATATCTGTATTTTCTTCTTAAATTTTCAACTTAAATTTAAAAATGTTTCCTTTACCTTCTTAAATTTCTATAAGTAAAATTTAAAACGTTTTTTTAACTTTTAACAGCTCTGCCGCAGTATGAATTTCAATTAGTTTTTGGATTTCTACATACCATACACAAACTTTGTAACCACAACTTTTCATACAACTTCTTCGCCTTCTGCTACTTTTCCTCTTTTTTTGTTTTATTTTTCTTCATAGAACAATTGTAATAACTTCTGGTTAGGCTGATCTTCATATCCAGCGTCCTTGTTACGTCCATCTGTCTGAAAGTCCCTCCCCTTACAATGGTTTATGTATTTAACAATTATTTGACTCTAGCATCCTTTTTAAAATTTTTTTGGTTACCTTATTTACATTAGAATAATGCACGACGTAATCGTGTGTGTGTGTGCGTACATTTACACGTACATGTATGTGCGATATATATTCAAATAAAACAGAGAACACAACAATAAAGACCAACAATTGTACTTAGTGTTGCTTTCCTGTGTTTTTGTTTTCGTTCACTCTGGCTTATCATTTGAGGTTATGAACGTGGATATGCTTTTGTATGTTTCCTGTTGTACAGTGGCAGTGGTAGAGTGGTGGTGGTGTTCGCCGTAAACAACCATTTGTGTGAATTCTGTTCACCTTTGTTTTGTGGTGCTGTTTTTTTTTTTTTTTTGTTTGTATTTTTTGTTTTTTCACTCAATGCATGTGTGCTACTAATGTGTGATACGACGATATGCTTTTCTATGTGAAAGGTTTGCTTTGTTTTGTTTAAGAGGTTTATGCATTTTATTCACGTTTTGTAGTAGCGACATTAAAATCGAGATTTTTGTACATATAAATTCGTTTTAAAGGGTGTTGGTTTAATGGCATGAAAATGTATTCATGATTAATAGCGGAGTTGCCAAATATTTTATGACTACGACATATTTCTGAAGAGAAATTAAAAAAAATTTTACAACAATAGTAAGCAATTTTATTGTTTTAGAATTCAAGAAATGTATAAGTTGTAATATTGAAATGTCTGATCATGAATGAATCAGACAATCGCTAATAGCAAACGGTTGAAGCTGCACCAGAATACAGTAAAATGAGTTCCCTAGGAATTACTTTTTTCCAAGAATTAAAACATCCTGTTTTAACATTCGGGGAAAATAATAACAAGCATGAAAAATTTGAAGTAATCGAAGTCAACCAATTTGCTCCGACTAAAAGTTCGCAAAAAAAAATTTTAAAAAAAATTTAAGAATTTACGAAAACTCCATTGTTGCTCGTGCTATTTCGTACAACAAGAGAACTTTTAATAAAAATAATTGTTGATACAAAATAATAATTCTGGTACCATAAAAGTTCTTAACGGTAACAACAAATAATTTGTGGGATGATAAAATTCACTTTTTTATACAATAATTTGTATTTTTTGGTACAATAAAAGTACTTTTTGGTACAATTAATGTACTTTTTGGTACAAAAAAATTGAATTTTTTGATACAATAAATTGAATTTTTTTGTAAAGTAAATTGTTCTTTATGATACAAGAAAAGTACATTTGGGTACAATTAAAGTACATTGGGGTACAATAAAAGCAAACAAATATAACAATTACATTAAACTAGCCAAGTGAGTTTTCATCAAAGCATGGACTTCTTCAATACAATAAAATAATTAAGGTATTTCAAGAAAATAAGTTCTTTATACTTAAAAAATAGTAAAAAAAAACCTAAGAAGTTTGCGGTTTGCAAAACCGTTAAGAAATCAGTACTCGGTTAAGAAATGAGGGTATTGAACTGTATGTCAAGATTTTGAGGGTGTTAGGGAACTGTGTTATACAGATTCATTTTGAACTCGACCAGACGTACAACATGCACTAGGTCACTCCTCAGGTTTCAAATGACTGTAACACCTTGATATTTTTTTGTGTCAACTATTGAACTGTAAACTAGTTTTAAAGCTTTATTCTGTACCGATTTTAATGTTCCAAATCACAGGAAGTCATGTTAATCTTTAAATTATTAAAGATTGATAAGCCAGCATTTTTAGATATGGACTGAGTTTCCAGACTTCGTCCTGCATCAGAAATTATTACTAAAAATGTCTCGTACTATTAGAATGTTCCAGTTTTATATGGATTTTTTATAAACAAATGCAGTTTGTAAGAGTAGGCAGAGTAGCACAGTTTCTGAGAGTAGCACTTAAAAGTAGCCCCAAAAATAAGAACTTCTGCATCATTCATATGAAATAACACCCACAAAGTATGAAAAAAGAATTGGGGAATATTTCATTTCTCGTTTGGGCGTTATTTCATTGGGGGGCTTTTCGTGGAGCCGAGTTTGAGGACAAACATGCAGCAATAACTACGCACCACTCATACGTCTCATCACTGGCAATGTTACAATGTTCTTCATATAAATCTTGTCTGTTATAGCGAAACATCGTTTATAGCGAACTTTACGTATAACGAACAATATTTGTTGCCCCATTGTCAGTTTTCATACATTTTGTGACGGTTATAACGAACTCCCTTTTCAATTGTTTTCAGCAGCGGTAAATTATTTTTTTTCAAACAAATGATGAAATGTTATTCTGTCGTTTTTATTCCTGAAGATTTGTTTGACTTATTTAAAAATTGATCTCATTTTTTAAATGTAATTAAATACTGTTCAAAAATAATAAAGCTAATAAAAAATAATAAAAATAATTTTGAGTTTATTTTTTTTTTATTTGGATATAACGAACTTCGCATATAACGAACTTAAATGCCTAGTCCCTAGGAGTTCGCTATAGCCGTACTCGTCTGTACTTGTAAAATTTTCAGCAACTCACAGTAGAAAGTATGAAAAAATATTTGAAGATTTCTGTTTTTTTTTTGGTGATAATCCCTTGTTTGTGTATACACGAAGTTCGTCCATTGGAAATGTGATCTTAGTCCTACAAATAACCTCATATAACCTCAGTATGGAAAAATACATTATATGTTAATGTCAATTTCAAACCATGTAAGTCCCTGATTTCTTTTCAATATTTCGAGCAGAGAATATTACGTTATTTCATATATTTCATACAACGCTACAAATATTATATGTCTACACGTTCACATGAAAGAAGGAGGAGATGGTATATTTAATATTATTTTGTAATAACATTGAGCAAATATTTACCAAATTATATTAGGCGATAATCTGTATTCTCTTCTACTTTACAGTCCTTTAAAATTTCTCTTCTAACACCCTTTTTATGAAACAACACAACACCAACTTAGGTTCGAACAATTTCATTAAAAACTAAAAGATTTCTATTTATTATATATTTATATTTGTGCTATTTGTATACGGGTCCATGAACTATAGCATGTACACTTTTGATATTGTTTGTTTTTCTTTTAGAGAAACAAAATCTTACAATCTACAAAATTTCCCGTACAGTTTAGTTTTGTTTGCTTTCTTATCCATGAAATTTATGTAGTTTCACACAAATTGGCTTTTTACCCTAAAACCCATTTATTTTTGTAAGCAAAAACGAAATGAAGGAAAACTTTTAACTATTATCTGCACGCACACAGCAAAATAATAACAAACAAACTGCAGTTCGTTTTTGCCAAGGTTACTTTAACGTTTTTGCTAACGAAACTAAATATGCAAGAAACTGTTACTATTACCAAGTCGTTATATGAAACATTTTTATGGGGGGTAGATGATACAGTGCGTATGAGAAGGGCGATGTGGTGAAACCAGTATAAGAATTTAAGTCATGTGAAGGGTATTATAGTTGGGCGTCGACAGAATTTTTGCTGATCTGAAGCAGGCTTGGTACTGGTGCGCTGTATCAATACTGCAAGGCTGGTTTGTAGGCGGATATGGCTGTAACGTCATACAAGATCCTGCAGAAATATTATGATGTATTGCGTATAGCTCGTCTGCTCTTTAGCTTTACCATTTTTATAATTTATCTATTAGAGAGTAAACAATAACATATAAGATAAAAACTAAATTTGATTAGTTTAATTATGAAGTTTCTTAACTGGAAACAAAGTTGTCTATAGTTTTTCCATGAAAATTACTGCCTCCATTTGTTACGTTAACATATATCACAGTAACAGTCTTCTCAAATTCACTGTAAATACTTTCATGAATTTTTTTGCAACTGTCTTCATGTTGTTGTTGTTGTTGTTAATGCAATAATTTCGTAATGGCTTCTTCTCAGCCCTAAAGCTATTGCATTGTTTAAAACAAAGCAATTTTATAAATGCACATTACACATTTAAAACAAAACTAAGCAGCTCCTATTTGCATACCCAAATATTCGTACATAAAATGAAATGATTTATGTGTTGGTAATCAACACACAAACATACACTTGTATATGCTTATAGTATTCGTGTATATTCAAGTAATATGCATTAGAAATTTATCTAACGACAACATTTTCACAATATTCATGTGAAAATTTGTAAATTATGTTCGACACGATGCCATTTTCTGTTGCCGTTCTTGTTGTGAAAATATGGCAAAATAATGTTTTGCATAAAACAACTAAATTACATTAATATAACACGTTCACATACCGGATTAAAGGTTAACACAGCAAGGAGTTTATGTTCGTCAGCTTGTATTGTATTTGCATGCGATTAGTAAATATTTTGTAACATAATGTAACGTTGACATTTTAGTTTGGAAGATTAGCAGCCAGTGTTATGCTCTGTGAGGCGGAAACATTTTTGTGTCACGTGATTCACATATAACACACACGTGTGTAATGTTGAATAAATTATGATAAGTCATATATCGTCAACATTAAACTATTAAAATTTGAACATATTGGGAGCTTATCTAGTTTTGTGTATTTGTATAAAAGTTAAACGAAATGTGGTATTATATATAGGATGTGTATTTTAAATATGGAAATATCTATTATTTTTAAACTAAGTGTGTAATTGAAATTTGTTTTTGATTGGAAATAAAGCGAAAATATTTTGAATGTATGCATTTTTTTACGTATGATGAATATTAATTTATACCAGCATTTATATTGAAGAGTATTATGAAAAGTGACGTATGAGTAATGCGAAAAGAGAATTTTAGAATTGGTGCTAGATGGTTGCTGTACGGACAAATATTGTCATTAATGACTTTATAAATTACACTGTAACTACGACAAAATGACACAAAAAACGCCGAGACACCAACTTAATTTTGGGGCTTAGAACACAATGGTAAACTCCGCTTTATAAGATTAGTTCAAATTCAAGAGATATTCCATTTTTAAGTTTGTATTTTTATATCTTAGAAGTTATTTGTAGCACCAAGACAACTTTTCCCCATGGACGAACTATGCGTATCCATGCTTCTATCGGGGGTCTGCAGGTGGCGGATTGCTGAACGGCCTAAAGATATGTAGGTTAACTACGATTTATAAGTAGTTCCCGACCAGAGCGATAGTGACCGTGGGCGTACTATAAAAGGGTACTAAAAACGGGTACATGTGCCTGAACACGAATCTATGACATGGCGAATAAGGGCCGGCATTAAATAAGCACTACACCAAATGGGGTGTCCTCTAGAGAGGTTACAAATAGGAGGGCGATGTCTCCGTGGTTCCATAGTGTCTGTTCCATATTGGACGGCTTCCTGGTCAGCGTCTGCGGAACCTGGTGGCTGTACTTGTCCACCCCGCCACCATTACAATGGCAGTGAATAAAATTAGAAATAAGAAGGAAAAGAACAGCACAAAATGTTGACGACCACCGCAAACGTTTAAAGAACCATGATTTAAGAATATGTACTTGGAATGTTAGAACTCTATACCGGCCAGGTGCCTCTATTCAACTGGTGGATGTCCTCGAAGAGTATAAGGGCTGACATTACTGCTATATAGGCAATCCGGTGGACTGGATTTGGATGCTCGCGGATGAGGATGTGTGAGGTGTACTACAGCTGCCACGTGGATATGCATAAGTTTGGTTGTGGATTAGTGGTCGGCAAGGGTATACGAAACTTGGTTTCAAGGTTTACGCCTGTCAGTGAACGAATCGCCACCAGAAGAGCGAAGGCAAAATTTTTATACATCACTCTGATATGTGCTCATGCTCCGACGGAGGAGAAAGGTGATGGAGCCACTTTAAGAGTAAAGGCAAATTTTTCTACATCACGCTTATATGTGCTCATGCTCCGACGCAGGAGAAAAGTGATGAGGTCAAAGACGAATTCTACGCCCAACTTGAAGAAGCATATGACCGTTGCCTGAGCCATGATGTTAAAATCGTGCTGAGAGATTTTAATGGCAAAATACGTCGGGAGAATGGCTTTAGACCAAACAGCCGGAAAATTTAGTCTGCATACTGACACATCGCCAAACGGAATCAGACAGATTGATTTCTCTGCTGCAAGGAACATGGTAATAAGTAGCACACGATTTGACCACAAAAACATTCACAAGGCAACGTGGATATCCCCCGATCAAATCACGAGAAACCAAATTGATCACGTGGTAATCGATGGAAGGCACGCTTCAGTGTTTTGGACGTACAAGATATTAGAGGTGCAAACATCTTGGATCTTGGATCACCACCTCACTGCTGTGAAGGTGTTTACTAGGCCAAGCAGGGCGAAAACCCTGCGTAACCAGGCACTGAGAAAGCTGAACATCGCTTAACTGCAGACCGAGGAGATAGCCAACGCCTATGCCGACCAACTCACTCAACTACTTCGTGAAGCTCCAACTCCCGAAAATACTAGCGCGCAATGGCAATATATTGCCCAATTGATGGAAAGAACTGCGCGGTCCGTACTGGGGTATATAAAGCCCTTAAATGATCATGCCTTGTACGATGACGAATCCCGCAATGCCACCCGGGAACAAGATGCTGCATACAGGGTCAAACTGGAGCCAATAGCAACGCGAGCTGTTCATGAAAAATACAGGGAGAAGAGACGGTAGGTGACTCGACTCCTCAGGCGAAAAAAACGAGAGCTTAAGGAGCGGAATAGTGTGTGTATTGAAGATTACAGGAACGGAGGTGAAGCCCGAAAATTCTATCAGAAGATAAAAGGTAAGATACATGGAACAGGTCTTCCCTCCTGTAAAGACAGGAATGGTATTCTCATTACTGACCCCAAGAGCGTACGGAGAATATTGAAATATTACTTCAGCAGTCTATTGATGTGTGAAAACTTGGCGGATGAAGACTGTGAACCAATCCGAGATGATAACATCGAGTGTCCACCTCCGAGCCAAGCTGAGATAACAACTGTCATATCCCGCCTATAGAACAACAAGGCCGCTGGGGCTGATGGCCTTCCAGCTGAGTTTTTTAAGGCATGAAACAGCTCATAGAGAATATTTAGCTTCAGGAGAGCATACCAGAGGATTAGAATATCAGTGTGCTACCGTGGAATTGAACTATTGCCGATTGCGTTAAAGGTCCTGTCTAACATACTGTGTGAACGTCTAAGGCCAATTGTGGAAAACTTGATTGGACCTTATCAGCAAGGCATTGGACCAGGCATATCCACGACACGTCAGATATTTACACTGCGGCAGATTCTGGAGAAAACCCTTGAGAAGCAAAACGGCACTTACCACCTCTTTGTCGATTACAAAGCTGCCTTCGATAGTCCCATCAGGCATCGACTATACGAAGCCATGTCTGAGTTCGGTATTCCTGCGAAGATAATTCGTATCTGCCGGTGTACCCTTACGAATACCATATCCTCTGTTCGGATTGGCAAGGATTTATCTGCACCATTCGATACGACGAGAGGTCTTAGACAGGGTGACGGTTTGTCATGTATGCTGTTCAACATAGTGATGGAGAAGGTGTTAAGGAAAGCAGCGGTTAACATGTCTGGCACCATATTTAATAAGAGCCACATGCTGCTCGCATATGCCGATGATATTGACATTATCGGTCGAACGATGCGAGAGGTAACAGCTGTTTTCACATCAGTTGAAAGGGAGTCAGCGAAAATGGGTTTGGCAGTGAATGAGGACAGGACGAAGTTAATGGTATAATCGAACAAAGTGTGCACCCGTTGGGGACGCAGCGTAAACGTTGAAAACTATTGCTTGAGGTAGTGGATGAATTTATCTACCTTGGATCCGCCATGAACAAAAACAACAGTGTCAGCCTCGAAATAAAATGGAGAATAGTGCTCGCCAACAGATGTTTCTTTGGACTACGCGAGCACTTTATAAACACCACCCTATCTCGAACCACCAAAGTCCAGCTGTACCAGGTACTAATTTTACCAGTCCTGTTGTACGCCTCCGAATCTTGGGTGCTTACACAAGCAGACGCAGCTCATCTGGCGGTGTTTGAGAGAAAAATACTACGCAAAAGATATGGACCCATATGCGTAACCGGCGAGTTCAGGATTCAGATGAACCTTGAGCTGTACGAGTTATACCAAGACATTGATGTGGTCAAGTGAATCAAAGTGCAACGATTACGCTGGCTAGGCCATGTCGTGAGGATGAATGAGGTGACTCTAGTGCGAAAGGTATTCTATTAAGACCTCGAAGGATGGCGCAAAAGAGGGAGACCGCGACTACGTTGGAAGGACCAGGTGGAGGAATCACTGACGCTGCTTGGTTGGACTGACTAGAGACGGTGCGCACAAGCTTGAAGCAAATGGAAATCAATTATCAATTATCTTTGACTTAGACACTGAGATATTGTCAATTTGTTTTTAAGGCTATTAATAATAATAATAGTAGTAATAAGTACGCGTATGCAAACGAAAGATGACCACCAAAAAAACTAGAAATCTTCAAGTATTTTTGTCACATTTTGTAACTGTGAGTGGCTGAAAAATTTATAAGTATTAATAATATCACTAAAATGTCAGATGTGGTTATGAAATAACGTTTTGACTTCCCAGCGGCGGAATTTGAGAGGCCTTCCTCATATAATGCATGCAGTAGTCATTATTTGGGAATAACATTTCAAATAAGGAATACAGAACGCATGATTTTTCATCAGATTTAGGCATTTTATGGACTGACCTGCCAAAGACATGTAAAAAGAAGGCAGAGGGATTTCATACACATCCCCTCTCGCTTCCAAATAACAGGGGAATTGCATGCCTTCTAAATGGAAAGAATTGTTATACGTTTTTTTTTAACTTTTATGAAGGCCTGCCAGAGGCCTTTGAAAAGAAGGCAGAGGGATTTCATACACATACCCTCTCGCTTCCAAATATAGGAGGTATTGGATGTCTTCCAAATGGAAAAAATTTTTAATTTCCGTGGTAGGGGTTTTTTTTTAAACAGTGTATCATTAGTTTCAACCACACAATTCGAATGCATCTTCATAGGCTAGACAGTAGCATGGCTGACTAACAATCACGAGGTAGTGGGTTCAAACTCCAGCAATGTTTACTGTCGTTGGAAAAAAATGTAAGTATAGAGAAAAATATATATAAGTGAGAAATATCTAAAAATAACCGGTGCGCTCTCAAAAAAACTAAATAATTTGAGGGTGCACTGTATAGTTTTAGTTTTATTTACAAGTCATTATTTTTTCATGTGTATGCTGGCCTTCCATAATGCCTTCTAATAAAAAGCATCCATAGGGCCCCTTTACAGAAAGTTTCCATGAGGCCTTCTTATAGAAAGCATCCATAAGGCCTTCTTATGGAAACCGGCGACGGAAGGCCTTATTTTCCAATGTCACGCAATGTTAAAAAAGTAAGGAAGAAAGAAGGCCAAGGAAGGCATACCGGATCCAAAAGAAGGCCTTCAAACTCATGAACGAAGGCCTTCCTTCTCATGATTTCCGCCGCTGGGTTTGGCCCATATATTTATTTCACGTATGAGTAATAACAACTTCTAGTAACTTTGATGTCGATGCGAGGGTGTGAACAGAGTCGTTTGAGTGATGCAAAGATAAAAAAAAAACTTAATTTTCCTTTGCACCCCATGAATGAGGTATGGGAAAGCTTCTCGCGTTGTTGTGAATTAAAACGCTTTCTATTTTTAGATTCACAACTAACGGCACCTACTTGTTTATCGACGAATGCGAACGTCACTGTTTGAGAAGCACGCCGATTGACTCGACACTTATACTGCGAAATTGCTGTCAACAACATTCTAGGGGAGCCGACAATGAAAGATAATTTTTTTTTTAAGATGGCTGGAGCCAGATTTGAACCTGCGATCTCCCGCATGGTAGTCGCGTGTTCTAACCACTATGTCACGGCCGGTCCAACACCGCCAGAAGAGATCCAAAGATAGAATGTTCAGTTAATACTGGAATTTCGGCATCAAACAAATTTTAAATAAGTCAATAGTGGTTATTTTTCATAACCGAAGAACTTTCAAAATTTGTCCATAGTCTCAGGTTGTTAACAAGGTAACGCAGTCATATATAAAAGAAAGATCTATTCTCAAAATGTTCAGATATGTAAATTGTATGTATTGTATGATCATAGGCTATTAAAAGTCATTGAAAATGTTCCCATAATGTCAGATTGTTATTTCAAATAACGTCCCTTAACACAAAAGGATAAACTTGCGCTACTTCTTACATATTTTTTTCCAATTAGCCGTTTGTATGAAGCTGTATATTTTATTGCTATTTTAAAGATTTTTAACTCTTTAAGTTAAAATCTTACCATAATAGAAACTTTTTATCGTGTGTTTCCAACTTAAATATTAATATGTAAGCCTGTGCAAGCTCTCAGCTCAAATCAAAAAGTAATGACGGGGTACATCACTACCCTTGCCTCTTTCGTTACCTTTTATTTTTCAATTTAAATATAAAAACCCTTCGTTTGTTACTCGATACGACGATTTAAACACATAGTAAATTCTCCAAAGATACTGAAGTATCTAAATATTTCACTTCAATAAGGCTTCGAAACATATCTGTTCTGCACACATACTACAGATGAAACTGCCATTTTTCTACTCGCAAAAACTTTAAGTAGAAAAGAAAAGTATGGCAACCAAAAAACTGCAATAGGCAACAAATCATTGTAATACGAGCAAGAAAACTTAACGGACTGTTTTGGTCTTTGTAGCCTAAGAAATAGAGACACAAACGATGTTAACTTAAGCAAGTAGAAAAAATAGATTGTTTCCCATTCGGGGGTTAATGACAATAACTTGTCTATCCTTTACTGGCTTTACTACTATCGTATCTTAAAGTGTTTTAAATTTTCTAGATTTTTTGCTACCCCTGGCACATTTGCCTTAAATGCTCTATGAACCCTTAAAAAGCTTAAGTTTCAAACAATCTGTGATTTATTACTATGACAAAGATGTAGCTACACAAAATAAATGATCTTTTTTACTGTGTATTTGAGTGCGTGTGTGTGTATACAATGAGGTCAAAAATTCATGAGACGATTGTATTATATAGATAGCTTGCTATTACTGTAACCGTATAGCATAGCTAGTCACATATACATATCTATACACTAGAGCACATGGCCAGGACCTTGTTTACACGGTTAAGCAGTATGACATTGGAAACGTCAGCTCAATTTTAGTATGTGTCGGTTATAGTATTACACGAACACACCACTTTTGATAAGTATCACTATCACTACAATGTCCCTGCAAGTGTATGTGTGTGTGTGTGTGTATACGTTTTTATCTCAGAGATACAAGGTTAAAAGATTTATGTTGATGGCCGGGTTGGCAAACTATTCGCTTTGTGTTAGCCACAAATTGTTATACAAAAGTTTATGGTTAGCTGACGGTGGCCAACCAATTCATTACTTACCCTGATGTTTTTGTTTGTACTACATTTTTAAAGCAGAGACAAATAAGGTGACCATTGACCATTTTTTCTATACTATTGTAGTCGAAGATTTTTCTAAGGAATTTTGGCTAATTATTTGAACATCGCAACTCTTGCAATCTTTGAGATATAATATCGGTATCACTTTCCCCGAATATGTTACAATAACCCAATTATGTTGCAAGTTCACCTTCAATATTACAAAAAACCCCATAAATTGTTGCTGTCTCACATTTTCAATACAATAACAGAACACTCTACAACATCGATTTTTCCATTAATTCACCAGACAGCATTAAATTGATTTGTTACTATGTTACTAACTCTAGTTACATTATAACAAAGACAACCCGAATACATTAATACCCATTACAAGACAAATTCAAATATTATTTTTCTAATATATACCAGAATTTCAATGATTTGTTCTTTTTTGCTCTTTCACACAATAATCCAAAGAGCATTCATAGCAACAAATTAATTTATAGAGACATACTTAATTAATTTGCACTTCAAGTGTATTGTTAATTAAATGCTAAATATTACAACGATCCCAATGAATTCCCAAACCCATCATACCCTAATCACATTGAATTTCCTTGACTGACTTTACTTTGCATTTATTGTTGCCCTGAAGAAAATCTTTTGATTGCTTTAGTAACATTTTGTGATTTGCTTTTGTTATCGTCAATTTGGCAATGGACACTTATTCATTTGATACAATTAATGCGATGTAAATCCTGTCAAATGGAACAGACAGATAATTTGTAGGACTACACGATACGTATCTTTATAATTAATGCAATGGGAGGGTTAGGGATGGGAAATTGAGTTGTTACGTTACGTTAATTGAATTGCAGCTTATTGTGGCAAATTTTGTATGATAATTATGGAAGACTAGTGGGCCCGGCAATGCTTCGCTATTGCATATTATCGAATATTGCCATTTTCACCCCCTAAATGTAGAAAAATCCAAACAATGTGTAGCCTATGTTACTCGCGGGGTTATTCGGAAGATTCCCTGAAAATTTCATCAAAATCGGTCTAGCCGTTTTCGAGTCCATACGTTACATATATACACACATCCTCTTTTATATATATAGATTAAGGAATACTGGGGATAGAATTAATTGATGTTTGTATTTAAACTGAAAGTTAGTCCAGTTTAATCCGCTGCATTATAATTGAGTACATATTAGTTACTTAAGTATAAACTTTTATATTTAAACTTATTAGATATGATAACAGTTAGCAGATTTGAAAATCTAAATCTAAGGTACCCAACACTTTAAATAACACAAAGTCCACCGCCGCAAAGTGGGGAAAAAATTTTCTTTTTTTTAAAATTTGACATTTTATTTGAAATTAAAGTCAAAAATTATTTTTCATTGACCCGGCTAACTTCGTCCCGCCCTAATTTAATGCCTTCAGATAAATTCTGTAGAGAGTGATGTGATAAACCATTTTTTTCGATTAGTTTTCCGCCGGAAAAACAAGCAACGAAGGCGGTTCTCTAAAACACGAAAAGGCAACGTACAGCTGACCGCACGAAAAACAGGGAAATTCGATATTAATCCCACATTGGCCTTCCGATTTATTGATTGTCTTTTCCAAAGCCAATTGGAATAGATGATTAGTTGGAATTATTGGAATTCGTGAGATAAGGACTTCATTTTCTTTGACTTTTCCCTTGATGATCGTCGGCACAATTTCGGTTGTTTCAGATTCCGCTATATGATTATGATCGATCCCACCTTCATCTGTAAATTATGCGGCACATCAAGGGAGTTGAAAAATTTGGTCGGATTGTTGGTCGCTTCATCCCTTGTTGGTCACGCTGTAATTAGATTTGTAAGAATACAGTTCTCCAGCGATTATTTTTCTTCGCTGCTAGTACTGATCGTTGATAATTCCAATCAAGATTTTTATAATTTTGTGCCATGGCGGGGAGCACTTCAGTCAAAACATCAACACAAATTTGGCCATTGCCAAGTGTCAGCAGTTGTCTCGAAAATGCAGCAGACGATGGGTGGTTTTGCAAGGCAACGCTCATGTTCGTGATCAATTTCAACTTCCTGACATTGACGACGATTTCAAGCATGGTAATAAGTAAATCGGCAACAGTAGACTTCGTTGTTGTTGTTGTAGCAGTATATGTGTCTGTTTCAGAGATCAGCACCGATAGACCGCAACCGGCGGTGCACCGCGTCTGAACTTAGTATTTTTCATACGCAAATGTTCGAAATATCGAACGGAATCTAATGCGGTGGAGTAAAGCTCTTTCTTGTGTTTACTTTTTTTGTTGCAATAGTTTAGCATCGTATCAAAAGAAAACAAAGACAAAAATATGACGCTTTGTTGTGTGTGCTTTTTTATGGTGGTGGTTTAGCACGACGACGAAGAAACACAAACAAAAATATTACGAAGAAGAATACGACGTCGGTGCGATCGCCACCAACATACTAACCGCCTCGCTGTCGATTTGTACCGTTTTCTTTTTTGCTTATTTTTTGGAGACATTCTTTATAGGTCAGAAAAGTGCAATGAAAAAGTTCAATAGTTTTGTCTAAAACAAATGTACGATCTGACACTTTAAAACTTTTTTGTTTCTGTTGGAAATCTGTCGGCCAAATGAACTTGTTTTAACATTTGTCGCCAAAACATAAGCAAAAAGAAAAACGAAACAAATCGACAGCGAGGCGGTTAGTATGTTGGTGGCGATCGCACCGACGTCGTATTCTTCTTCGCAATATTTTTGTTTGTGTTTCTTCGTTGTCGTGCTTAACCACCACCATAGAAAAAGCTCACACAACAAAGATTCATTTTCTTGTTCATGGTTTTTTGATGCGGTGGCAAACTATCCCGGTAAAAGAAAACAATATAACAAAAGGCACAAAAATATCCAAGCAGTTTGTTACCGCAGCCGCATAAACAGCGAGTACACCAGTAGTGGCGAAAACTCCTATCGCCGCAGATCACTGGTCTGTTTGTTTATCCGATATTATTAGGTACGCCTTGTGTGTGGTTTTCTGCTGCACTTGTCTCCAGGCCAAGGAAGGTAGCTACTTCCACTGGGTGGGTCCAAAGAGACCTGGGAACAAGTAGAGTTGGATTGGCAGGGCAGTTGAAAAGGTATAGCGTGTCGTGTGGTCCCTGGTTGCAGGCTGGACAGACGTTCGACGTACTGCCGTCAATTCTTGCCCAATATGAATTGAGGCGGCTACACCATCCAGATCTTAGTTGGGCCAAAACAACTCTCGTCTGCCACGGTAAAACCTCTTCCTCCGACGCCACTGATGGAGGGTGATCTCCGAGCACGACATTCTCTCTATAGTTGTTCACTGCTTCCAAGACTGCGTCTCAGTGAATGTCTGCTAATCCTGCCTGATATGCGCTATGATCTAGAGGCTCTCTCTTGTAGCGCTGGATCTCACGCTCTAGATCGTGAAGGTCTTTCCTGACCTGCCTAGGGGGAGGGAGCCTATCCATAAGGTGGTGGTTGGGATGGCTGGTCTGATAGCATCCAAGCAGGTACTGCTTCGACAGAAGGAAGTTGTGTCGTCGCACGGGTATGACCTTCGTCTCCCCATGTAAGTGATCCACAGATGACATGAGGAGGCACCATGTCGCAGTTCTCAGGGCGGCATTTTGGCATGTCTGCAGGTTCTTCCACTGTGTCTCGCTCACGTTCGGTGACCACACTGGAGCTGCGTAGTTCACCACAGACCGACCTATCGCTTTGTAAGAGGTCAACAAGGTTTCTTTGTCGGTTCCCCAGATAGCTGTGGCGTGCGCGTTGAATGTAAGGAGACTGTCAAATGTGACACCAAGGACCTTGGGGTGGTTGGTGGTCGGAATTGTTGTGCCATCGACTATCACATTGAGCTGCTCCTTCACTTGCGCTGTTCATGCGGTGAACAGTGTGGCCGATGATTTGGTGGCGGAAATTTTCATCTTTCTCGCAGCGAAGAAATTGGCAATATCAGCGAGGTAGACATTCAACCTTCCACATATGTCATCGGTCGAGGGGCCCGACGCCAAAATCGTACAGTCATCGGCATACGATACGATATTTACGCCGTCCGGTGGTGGTGGAATTGCCGAAAGGTAGAGGTTAAACAGTGCCGGAGATATCACCCCACCTTGGGGAACTCCCTGTTTCACTCTACGGGGCTTGGACTTCCTATTTCTGAATTCCACGTACGACTGGCGTCCACACATGTAGTTTACGATCCAACGTTTCAAATAGTTCGGGAAGGGACGTGTTGGCGATGTCCTCGAAGAGCGTGGCGTGATTTACGGTATCGAAAGCCTTCGATAAATCAAGCGCCACGAGGACCGTCCTGTCACTGGCCTTATTCTGGTTGAGACCGCGACTTATTTGTGTGGTGATGGCGTGTGAAGCAGTAGTAGTGCTGTGCTGTTAACGGAGTAGACTTCGTGAGACAATATCAAAGCCCCACCAAATCGTTTAAAATCACCTCGTAAATCCTTCATGACTACTACTTGTTCCAAAGCTCGTTTATTCGTCGTCTTGCATTCTCGCATCAATTTCGCTGTTGCCGAATTCTTAGCCATTGTGCACTTTGGCTTTTCAAGCGTGAAAAAATTCATCGACAGTTTCGATGCGAAATTTGCAGTTGGACTGCTCTCCAACAATGTGACAGCCATGCCAGAGGAAGCAGCTGCCAACGTTATTTGAGGTCTTGACCGAATTGTCGCCAGAATCAATAAAAAGATGTCTGCCTGTCCCACCGGGAGCATCGAAAAAGTAAATGCCTTCCGTTTCATCGTCAACAACCTTCATCAGCAAATCGTACACGTTCTTGTACTCGGAATTTACCAGCGGCACATTTGTTCGATCTCTTTCGGTCAGCTCATCTTGATTATGACAACATCTTGCATCGAACGATTTGGTGCTGCCATTCCTAATGTCAGCAGATTACCGCACATGAGCTGGCACAATGTAAGAATTTAAATCGCTGACGCAGAAACGGTCACATCGGCAAACATTGAGTCCGTTTTCACACAAATTTAAATTTTGACAAGCCTCCAGAAATGCGGCGCACAGCACAGCATTCACAGTATGCAGGGAATTGAAGGATAGCAAATTTAGAACCATATATCTTGGCATGGATGAACTGTGTATTGGCTGACTAATTATTGCACGTCGTTTACGTCATCTAAGGTTTTTTCGTCTAATATAAGGCATAAGGCAAGCAAATAACTCTTCCCAAAAACCTACAATCGCTACGGAATGAATGCCCGCAATACAATTGGATAACCTTATTTTTTACACGTAAACTCATTTTCTGAAAATATAATTAAATTTATAAATATTGCTTAGGATATCAATATATATTTTTTATCTAAATATTATTTATCTCGTTATATACTCCAACCAAAATTTATCTGAAATTTTCCACCTTAACATCGTTCAAAATCATCAAATTATGAGAAGATAGCAAAAATTTCGTCGATAAAAAAATGAAATTTTTTGCGTTTTTCTGGAATTTTTCGAGTTTTTTGCTAAAAATGTTCTATTTTTTCATTCGAAAAGCCATTCCGTAACACTTGCACACAAAATTCGATACAAAAAAGCAATTATCGAACTTTTCAATCGACTTTTCCATAGGTAAATTAAACATTATCCTGCCAATTGCGAACAACAAAGGGCCAGCCTTTCCCCCTTGATAAATTACTATAAATTGTTACACCAATTTATTACAATTATCCGAAAGTTTTCAAGCGACACAAAGAATTTTTCACCTTTACGTCGTTTGAAATTATCAAATAACGCGACTCAATGAAAAATTTCGTCGAAAAAAATCAAATCTGTAGAGTTTTTATTCCTGAATTTTTCGAGTTTTCCACCAATAGTTTTTCTATTTTTCTATTTTTCTATTCAAAATCATTTTAGAATAATAATCCGAAAATGTTTATTTTCGGAATTTTCCTAATTTTCCAACAAAATTTTTTTATTTTTCCATTAGAAAAGCTATTCGTAACAATTGCACACAAAATTCCATACAAAAAAGCAATTTTTGATTTTTCCAATTTCCCGACCTTTTCGGAGGATTTTCCAAAAATTTTCTTTCACATAAACCTTCTCCTGGCAAATACGAACAACTCAAAAGAAATTTTAGCAAAATCGGCCCAGCCGTTCTCAATTGATGAATTACTATACATTTTTGCCACCATTTTTATATATATAGATAACGGTAGAAATTCAGAGCATGAAATTAGTTTCCAAAAATAAAAATAAATTGAAAATCGGTCAGGAATTGCGGCATGAAACTTCAAATGTCCAAAGAAAACTATTTTTTCCCACTGTGCGCCATATTTGAAAAGACTTTGTAAAAAAATTAAGGAAAAATTAACACCTTCATATAAAACTATAATTAGTAACGATGATAATATGTATTATGCAAAAACATTGGAGGATTATAAAGGAGCTAGGGTTATTTAAAAATCAATAAACAAACATCCAGTTTAACAAACCATTTTAAATTTTTTATAAACGCTTTGGGAATGTTTTCACTTTCATATTTATATAAGTTGTCCCCGATCACAATAAGAAATTTAGACAAAAAAGTCTACAAATTTTGAAAGCGGTAAGGATCCTTGAACTAGCAAACATTTCCAATTTACAATTCAAATGACTAATTGGTATTTTTTTTACAGGTTTGATAATACTCCATACCTAAGCCTGTATGGGCTTTTAAGGGACATGGGAGAACTTTTTGTGCGAACTTTTCCACCTTAAAACTCCGCTCAGAGGATAAAAACTTGTAACTAAATGTTAGCTCGAAAACTATGAAACTGCGACTGTAATCGCAGGTCTGGCCCCCAAAAAGAACAATTTGTATGGGAGATGGATGTAGTTTTCGACGGTATTATATATTTCATATTAGAACTCAACCTCCATTCAGAGGAAAGAAGTTTACATAGAAAGTTTCAGCTCTATCGCTCTAAAGCTACGGCAGTAATCGCAGGGATGGGCTCCGAATGGCAGAGTTCGTACGGGAGATAGGAGTAGTTTTCGAACGTTTCAGCTCATCTTACAACTTAATATCCGCATTAACTTTATAAGCTTGTGTTCCAAACTCCAGTTTGATATCTCTTAATCTATGGACAGACAGACGGACATCTTTAAATCGACTCTGAATTCGACGCTGATCATCTATATATATAAAAAATTGTTGCAAGTGTGTTGTGACTTTATAACTCACGAACGGCTGGACCGATTTGCATAAATTTTTTTTTTTGTATGCGTTTGGGTGGCGCCCCGGTTGGTTTATATTTACAATTCGGTCCAATTGGACAAAGGGGCGTGGCACCGCCCATACAACATGAAAATAAAAAGGGCTATATATCATGAACTATAAGAGGTATGAAGGTGAGATTTGTTACCTATGTTGTTGTTGCAGTATAAATTACAATAAGAGTGGAAGTGGGCTGTACCACACCCCTTTTAAAATAAACAGTTATAACTGTCAAAATTCCACAGTTTATTCCAGTTCGCCTAGAGATATGAACAGTAAGGTGGGCCAGTTTTTTTATTCGTAAAAATTGTAACCAAATCTACGATGAATTGTTAGAAAATGTCACCAATAAACTTTGTGTGTAATATCAATTCCTAGCTCGCGCTGGGAAATCTTAATTAAGTGCAGAAAACTTAAATTTTGTTAGAAGTATCTTAAAGCTGAATTCTGTACGCTTTCAATAATCATGAGGCAACGAACGTCACTTCTAAAAGAAGATCAAAACGGAGTAAATAAACGAAAAATACTTTTATCTTAAAAAAGTATCTGCTATGATTTTGATTCATGTGGATTTTTAATGTACAATTGACCCCCAACAAAACCCCATTTACCGTTTTTGTTGCCATTTTAGGTCAACCAATTCGTCATTCAGGCGAGGTGTGTGAAGTGTGATAGACTTTCATTGAAACTTTCTTTGACAAATCACCATGTAAAGACTACACAAGAACAACGTTTACAAATCTTGCAAATTTATTTTTAAAATGCGCGTTCTGTTTGCCCTTTGTAAAGTTTATGGTGCATATACTCATCCATCTAAGCAGCTAATAGAAGCCATCGACGCTGTAGACGTAAGTGTGACTGGGGACTCGAATTTATCGAACCGACGCCGTCCTCAGCAACTCGGTCTCTGCAAATGCTGAGGAAAGATCTTGGCCTATATTCATATATCCAACTGGTAGAAAATTTTTTTTTATTTATCATGTCATTGCACATTATTTGAAGGAGGAATGGTTCCAACACGACGGCGTAAAATGCCATACAGCGCGTGAGATCATCACTTTGTAAAGCCAAACGTTAGTGACCGAATTATCTCATAGAATGGTAATACGAGTTGGGACCGGCCGTGGCATAGTGGTTAGAACACGCGACTACCATGCGGGAGATCGCAGGTTCAAACCTGGCTCCAGTCATCTTAAAAAATAAATAAAATTTTCTTTCATTGTCGGCTCCCCTTGAATGTTGTTGACAGCAACTTCGCAGTATTAAGCGTCGATTCAATCGTCGTGTCTAGTAAGAGCTTCCCAAACAGTGACGTTCGCATTCGTCGATAAACAAGTAGGTGCCGTTAGTTGTGAATCTAAAAATAGAAAGCGTGTTAATTCACAACAACGCAAAAAGCTATCCCATACCTCATTCATGGGGTGCAAAGGGAAATTATGTTATGGTAATACGAGTTCAATACAAAGATAGTATTCGGAAATATTCTTGATCCATGTGAGAAGAAGACATGGCAAAAAAGGTTTTTATGGCTAAAAGCATGAAGCTTCAAACGAAATTTTCATTTTCGGTCAATAGGCGGAGAAAGCATGTCAAAAGTGTTTTTTACGCCCAAAGAGATAGTTAGTATACAGACGGTTACCGCTACTACTTTGAATTTTGATCTTTAACGGATCTTTCATTATCCCCCAGTTGGCTGTTTAGAAGTTATGGGAGCAATCTTAATTTTTCAAAAATAGGTAATTTTGTATGGGTGGGATTATTCTGCCCATTTACAAATACATTGGTTCGTTTGAAAAAAAAAATATAATTACTTGTAAATTTTTATACCGATCCGTTAAGGTTTACTCGAGTTATCCTGCTCATCAGCCATCCAGCCAGCCAGGGAGGGAGGTACCAAAAGGGGTAAACTTACATAATCTATATTCATTCCTGATTCAAATTTTCATAACCGTAGAACTTACGCAAACTTCGACTAAATTCAGTGTACTTACAAAAAAGATATGTATGTAAGACTATAAGAGTGAATTCGGTCATTTGTATGGGAGGTTCCAGAAGGGGTATGTCAAATAGTTATGTTTTTCCTTCTATTACAAGATAAATTAACTGACCAATTTTCATTACCCTCTAAGTGTCGGTTTGGTATGGGAGGTTCCAGAAGGCGTGAACCGTTATATTCCATATTCATTCCTGAGTCCAATTTTTAAAGCGAAATATCTTACCCAAAATTTTACTGAATTTAGTGTACTTACGAAAAAGAGATATATATGTTTCGTTTTCGGTTGCTTAGGGTTTGTCTACTTTTACAAGATAAATAACTGACCATATTCAAATATCCTCCGGTCTTCCAATTAAGAGTTATGAAAGAAATATTGATTATCCAAAAACAGATACTTTTGTATGGGAGGTACCAAAAGAGTTGAAACTATTCTGCCTATTTACAATCCCATCAGTTCGTTTTGAAAAATATTAATACTGGTAAGTTATCATACCGATCCTTTAAGGTTTACTTGAGTTATCTTGCTCACCAGCCACCCAGCCACTCAGCCAGCCAACCTGACAGACAGACATAGCTGAATCGTCTTAAAAATTCCTGAAACGAATTTGGTCTTAAGACACTTATGGTCTAACTTTAATGCGTAACACTTTTTTCGTATCATATCATATATACCCTCATCCCTAAGGGTAATGGTATACAAATTTTGCTAAAGATGGAGTGCTGTTTCTGTCTTAAGGACATTCTTCCCTTTTATTGTTTTTGAAAATGTTCATAAGTTTTCGAAACTTTGCTTAAGCTTTTGAATTTGTTGTTACAACGTCCCTTTTGGTTTGGCTATCCCTTTATTATATTTTTATGGATGTAGCCCTAAGACAATTTGTTGGGCATAAGCTTATCGAGCTAAAATTAGTGGCTTCTTCCATTTAGGTGAAGATATGAATATCAGGCATCAACATATTTGACAAAGACAACTTTGTCCTGATGACAAAAAAAAATTCAGTTCACTATTAACCTATTATCACTTACATTTAAGTTTAACTGATGCTCAGTTATATTGTTGGTTGAAAATGATTTACGTTCATATGATTGAAGCAATTTTATAACCTCATCTTGCATACTAAAATATGGAACACTTTCGACTAGTTAAAAGTGCTCCCAGTCACACACTAAGAGGATAATTGAGTTACATTGCAGAGTGACATAAGCCTATATTTATCCGACCGAGTTCAATGAGACTGGATATAAATCATCACGTTGGTATCAGACTGAAATTAAATTTATTCTTTGTAAAGGATTAAAACGTGTCCGGATACAACACAAAAAAAAAATAGGATAACGAACTGAAACCCAAGTTAATGAAACAAAGCATAAAAACGGATAACTAATACCATAAAGTGTTCAGAAAAGCAATCATGCTTTAAATACTGGGGCTCAACATCTTCTTTTGGTCAACTTAACACAACGAGAATTTAAATGTCGGTGGTGTTAGTCGGTCTTTTGCTTTGAGGGTGTTTTTTTTATTTTTTTGTTCCGAGTTTTCATTTATTATCCATTTACGCTGAAATTTAAGATACCAAAAAAAAAAGGTTTATTCTTTTACTTTGCATCAAAGGGAATATGAACAAGCGTTTTATTTACAATTTACTCCTTTTTGGGTTATTTAAAAAGAGGATAACAAATTGTGAATAATAATGAAAAAATTGTCTCTTTGTGCAAAAAATTGTGTAAAAAAGAAAAGGATTAGAAGAATTCATGCTTTTAACATAAAGAAATGTGGCATTGCTGATCTTAATTAGAATCCACTAAGTAATTGAAAGAACGTCTTTAAAGGATTCTTTTTCATTTTAAAACATAATTTGTTGTATTGTTGTGTATATTGATGAAAAAAGATATCTCCTTTTTTGCGCGCTTAGGTAAATTATCTTAAACGATAGACAATTCAATTAACGCTAAGTGGATAAGCAGTGATACAGCACAATAGGACAATACCATCCGGTAAAAAAATTTACGTTGTCCTTAAGCATTTAAAACCTTTTTTTCAAGTACATTCACATTACACAGCTTAAAGTTTAAACACGAACTTTTGGGTAGAGCCACACAATTTGTTTGGGTTTATACCCAAAAAAAAAACTTTTAATTTGTTTAATTTGCCGCCTCCCCTTTTAAAATATGTTTGATGTTTTTCAATTTATTTAATTTTTAGTAAATTTTATTCACTTTTTTTTGGATGTTATTCATAAAATAAATTAATTTCGTGATCATATTACGCCGTCAACAGACATTTCTAATTAGTGACTGGTGCTGGTGCTGCGACGGCGCCTAATCATTAAAATAATAATTATGTTGATAAATGTTGTACACTTTAAGGCATATGCTGCCAACCATCAGTATTCAAGTGGTGTATTTAAAATAATTCTGCTTGCTCCGCTGCTACTGCTGCTGCTTCTGCTACTGGTGCGTGCGAACGTGTGTATTCCCAGAGCAGTTGTATATAAAATAAATTGAAATAAAATCAATATAAATTAATATTGACATTTTATTTCAAAAGCTTACTGATATGAAAATATGCAGTTGAATTATTGCATTTATGAAAATTGCCATGAGAATGTGAATACTGTGTGTGGATTTATAGTGTGATAAAAAATGTATGATTAAAATTTATCATTTCAATTAGTTGAAAAAGAATTTATAGGGAAATTCTTGTGAAGTTTCCGTACAATTTGAGTTATGTGTCTTTGAGGTATTTGTTGCAAACGATAGATATGTAGGTGATTGCAAACATCAATTGCAATGTATTATTGCAAATTGTTAAGAATTTAATTATCTTGCTGACACATATTTTCATTTAGGTCAGTGCCGCAATTGATATTATAGGAAAGGAATAACTGGCAAAAAAAAATAGTGTATAGTTATGCATTCACATTTATTGACTGACATATAATGGTATTGATGACAAACCTAAGGACAAAAGCCAGTAGTAAGTCTTTATATGTGGGGCAGTGCTATGAGGAGTTTTACTTAATATACCCTTAAGAACACAAGATTATATTGCAAAACATTACTATATAGGCGAATGCCTGAATACATGCTTGCAACTTGCCGTTAGTTCTGTCTTCGGGGTAATGTTTGGAAATAACCAAATTGTATCAAGTTTTACTAATCGTCCTTGCGCATTCTAAAGGAATAGTTTGTGCCATTCGAAAAACTCCTCATTAATGTTGAAGAGCAAACGAAATCAGCAGAAAAAAGTCACATTTAGCTTTTTTTTCTGATGTGTGAAAAATTATCTAATTGCTACGAAACAGTCATAAAGGACATATGCATCAAGTATAAAACACATTTTTCCAAACAAACAAAAACCATAAACTACTGCCACGATGGTACAGAAATAAAATCTTACTTTATTCCTAAATTGGGACCGGCGGTGGCATAGGGGTTAGAACACGCGACTACCATGCGGGAGATCACAGGTTCAACTGCTGGCTCCAGTCATCTTAAAAGAAAAATTTTCTATCATTGCCGGCTCCCCTCGAATGTTGTTGACAGCAACTTCGCAGTATAAGTGTCTAGTAAGAGCTTCTCAAAAAGTGACGTTCGCATTCGTCGATAACAAGTAGGTGCCGTTAGATGTGAATCTAAAAATAGAAAGCGTGTTAATTCACAACAACGCGAGAAGCTATCCCATACCTCATTCATGGGGTGTAAAGGGAAATTAAGTTAAGTCTTCCTAAATATCCTTTTACACGTTGTTGTGAATATACACTAATGTGGATAGCACTTCATACAAAAAAACAAAACTTGTGCCGGTCACCCCCTAGAATGTAACATAATTTAAGGACGAATCCAAAAAAAAAATTATTTTTTTCTGCTTTTTTGTGTTTCTATTTGGGGAATGGGACTTTGCCCAGAGTTTGAAAGTTACTGAGTGTCACTCACTTGGGAGTGTCCAGAAGCGATTCCTTTGTGGCACTGTCCAAGCAGCTAACTACTTCCGGTCTTAGACCAAGTATTCCCCGGGCAATGACTTTAAAGCAACCGCTTGGAAGTTAGCTAGAGTTAAAAGGCTAAACGTTGAGTAACCTAATCGGCATGCTATCGCCGATGCGTCTTAGAAAGTAGGTAACATAAGTTACTGAAGCTCAACACAGGCTCTCCTTGTGGCTTTGGTCGCCCCAAGAAACTAGGATCGGGAGCGGTGGCCTAATAAGCCACAATCCTTAAACAAAATTTATAATGAAAACACGGAGAATAGATAAAACAAGAACACCCCCCCCAAATGTAGACGACCCACGCAAACGATATAAGGACCATGATTTAAGGATATGCACCTGGAATGTCCGAACTCTTTACAGAGATGGTGCCTCTATCCAATTGGCGGATGTCCACGATGAATACAAGGCTGACATCGCCGCCATACAAGAAATGAGATGGACGGGACAGGGATACACACGACGAAAGAACTGTGACATCTTTTACAGCTGCCATGCAGAAAGACACGAATTTGGATGTGGTTTCATAGTCGGCAAGAGACTTCGACACCTGGTCTCGCGGTTTAACCCTGTAAGTGACCGAAAGCCACCATTCGCATCCGGGCGAAATATTTTTACATCACGCTGATTTGTGTACACGCCCCGACTGAAGATAAAGACGATGAGATTAAAGATGCATTTTACGCGCGCCTTGAGGTAACATACGACCGCTGCCCTGGCCACGACATTAAAATTGTTCTGGGAGACTTTAATGCAAAAATAGGAAAAGAAGATGTTCTTGGTCCATCGATCGGTAAATTCAGCCTGCATACCGACACGTCAGACAACGGGTTTAGGCTGGTTAGCTTCGCAGCGGGAAGGAACATGGTAGTGAGTGGAACCAGATCCCAGCACAAAGATATCCACAAGGCAACTTGGCTATCCCCCGATCAAAACACCAAAAATCAAATTGATCATGTGGTAATTGATGGCAGGCATGCATCTAGTGTCATGGACGTGCGTGTGATCCGTGGTGCTAATATTGGCTAGGATCATTACCTGGTTGCAGCCAAGGTTCGCACAAGATTGAGCAGAGCGAAAAACGCCAGTAACCAAACACAAAGAAAGCTGGACATCGCGAAGCTGCAAACCCCAGAGATAGCTACTGCCTACTCCGACCAACTCTCCCAACTTTTACGACACAACGCCTCTACTTCTGACGTTCCCGATACACAGTGGCAGCATATTGCGCATTCCATGGCAACCGCCGCAACAACCGTGCTAGGATATGAAAAGCGGCGCTCAGACGAATCCTGGTACGATGAAGAATGTCGTATAGCGTCTGAGGAACAGGATGCTGCTATAGGGCAACGCTACTGCCAATTGTAATCCGTGCTGTTAGGGAACGGCATAAGGAGAAAGCAAAACAGGCGAGACAGCTATTTAAGCGAAAAAAACGTCAGAAGAAGGAACGGGAGAACGAGGATATAGAGCAATACAGGGATAGAGGTGAGGCCCGAAAATTTTACCAGAAAGAAAGAGGAAATGGAAACGGTAATGGCCTCCCCACCTGTAAGGACAATGATGGAAATCTCGTCACGGATACGCAGAGTGTGCTGCACATATGGAGATAACACTTCCAGCAACTGCTGGTTCCAGAAGGCAGCGCACGTAAAGTTATCACGCCAATTGTCGACGACGGCTTAGATTGCCCACCACCAAGTCAAGCCGAGGTAAGAAGAGCAATATCGCGGCTGAAAAACAACAAAGCAGCCGGTGCCAACGGTCTGCCCGCAGAGCTCTTCAAGTCCGGTGGCGAGCATGCACCAGCTCCTTCGCACGATTTGGCTTAAAGAGTGCATACCCGACGAAGAGAATAAAAGCGTATTATGTCCTGTGCTGAAAAAAGGTGATCCAAGTCTGTGCTTCAACTACCGCGGGATCAGCCTTTTACCCATCGCATATAAGGTCCTGTGGAGTGTGCTATGTGAAAGACTAAAGCCAGTGTTATCCAACCTGATCGGGCCTTATCAGTGTGGCTTTAGACCTGGAAAATCAACAACTGACCAGATTTTCACACTTCGGCAAAACCTGGAAAAGACCCAAGAGAAACAGATCGACACGTACCATCTTTTTGTCGACTATAAAGCTGCCTTCGACAGCCCGATACGGCAGAAATTACTTGAAACCATTGCTGAGTTTGGTATTCCAGCGAAGCTGATACGTCTTTGCGGAATGACGCTGACTGACACGAAGTCTTTAGTGAAGATTGGCAAGGACCTTACGGAGCCATTCTATACCAGACGAGGCCTAAACCAAGGCGACGGCCTATCGTGCGATCTCTTCAACATTGTGATGGAGATGATAATGAGAAAAGCTGCAGTAAACACGGGTAGCACTATATTCAACAAAAGCCACATGCTACTCGCGTACGCTGATGAAGTAGACATCATCGGTCGAAAACTGCGGGATGTGACTGCAGCCTTCTCAGGTATACAGAAGGAATCAGCGAAAATGGGCCTAACGGTGAACGAGGACAAAACGAAGTTATTAGTTTCAACGAACAAAGAATCTACTCGTTTGGGAAACTGCGTGAACGTTGGCAACTATAATTTGGAGGTGGTAGATAATTTTGTCTACCTAGGCTCCGCCATCAACAAAGCAAATAATGTCAGCCTAGAAATCCGGAGAAGAATCTTGCTTACAAATAAATGCTACTACGGACTAAGCAAGCGATTCAATGACAGAGCCCTCTCTCGACGAACAAAACTCCAGCTATACCAGATACTGGTTCTACCTGTCTTAATGTATGGCTCAGAATCCTGGGTTATGACACAAGCGGATGAATCGGTTCTGGCGGTATTCGAGAGAAAAATACTCCGTAAAATATATGGGCCCATCATCGTTAACAGAGAGTATCGGCGTCGTATGAATCATGAGCTGTACGAGCTGTACACTGACATTGACGTGGTCAAACGCATTAAGGTGCACCGGTTGCGTTGGCTAAGTCACGTTGTACGCATGGACGAAAATGCTCCAGCTCGAAAAGTCTTCGATAATGAACTCGATGGACGGCGCAGAAGAGGGCGACCAAAACTCCGTTGGAAAGACCAGCTTACTGAGAACCTTACAGAACTCGGTGTGACTAACTGGAGAAGAAGCGTAGAAGATCGAAGCGCTTATAATATTTTTCTACGTGCGGTATATAATCCACTGGGATTGCATAGAAGTGTCAGCTAAGTTTTTAAGTTTTATATTTTAAAAAGTCTGGGTGGGGCCACTCACTTTAAACCTCGAATCCTCCAGGGATTGCGTTTCCAAACAAAGGTTTCTATTGGCGAGGCCACGCCCACTTGCAGTCTATTGTGTATGCCAAAATTTCAAACAATTTCGATTTTGGGAAACACATTTTATGAAAAAATTCGAAAACTGTCTTCATGAATGAACAGAATGTGCCTAACTAATTGTTTAAGGTGTCTAAAACCATCTTCGCATGATTGCCTTTAAATAAATTCCCCCCACACTCGCTTTTTAAAACTCACATAAAATTTAGAACATTCAAAAATTTATATAGGATTACCTTAACTTTCTTAACATTGCCCTCTGATACAATTACCTCACATAAAAGACTACTCCAATATTATACCACAGCAATTTGGAAATTTTATCAGTTAGTTATTTTTCCATACATTTAAATACCACCACAAAGCCAGAGAAAAATTATATAATAACTTATTGCGTACCTGTATATACGTTAAAAAGTACAATTTCAAGGCAACCTCATCTGACGACCTTAAAGACTTATTGCCACTTTAAGATCTACTACAAATTAAATTTACATTTTAAATGTCAAGGTAGCATTTTTATGATTCACTCTAAATGCACTCCCTGCCAAAAAGTGTTATTCCATGCGCCCGAGAAACACTTTCACAACTGAAGAGTTTATAGTTTTCTCCAGAGATTGTTTTTCATTTAGATCTATGTTGCCACAGCTCCTTTAATAATACATATATTGGTGGGTATTTTTGGTTATATAAAGGGGATTTCACACACACACACACACATACACGAATAGTCAGATGTTGTAGATAAAGTAACAGGTCGGGAGAAGTTGTGTAAAGCAGGAAATAAAATACGAAGAAAGCAACAAGCTTTTAAATTAAAACACGTAAAAAACATGAAATTTCACTTCATCATCTGCTAAAACACAAAACAGCAGAAGGAGATATACATATTTTATAAGGAGGGCGACTACAGGCGCCTGTTTATCCTTACACCCAATTGCAGGTTCATTTTGCTATAACACCACACTAACAGACACAGAAACACGCAAAAAAGCGTATATCAGTTACATTTACATGCCTGCACGCGCATCCGGCTTGTAGCAGGAGGGGTAGGAATTGTTTCCTTTACCTACACACTCATAGAGAGTCACACACATTTATATAAATGTCATCATAAAACTGTATAACAAACACCAGGAACACAAAAAACATTAACCGAAAAATGTTCAATTGTAAAATGTACTCAAATATGTTGAACAACATTGAGGTAACAACTTTAGTACAAGCGACAACGAAACGAACAACGAAATGAAAATTACCAAAAAAATACAACAATAAAAATGAAAACGTATTGTAGCAAAGCCATCTACTTATTGTTCTAAATGAATGGTTTTGAATGGTGCATGCTTAGCTTTTAGCGTATTAGAGTACACATGTAGCTAGCGCGGAGTTTATTTTATAGAACGCCAATATAAATTAAGAAGGACTCTGTAATTTGTTCTAACCTTAATTCACCTAATGTTGGAAATTAATTTGCCATAGAGAAATTCGCCATTTATGAGTTTTTAAAGGCAATTAAACTAACAGAAGTTATTTAGCTGTAGTTTTCAAAATTGTTACTTTAACCCCTGACAATACAGGCCAATAAACAAAACTGCAATTAAAGAAATCAAATCACAATTTTGATGTACTTTTAATTCCACGTATTAAAGTGGTTCACCATCGAAAATCTGGAAATGTTTTTTTTTTAATTCAAATCCATCAGCTTTTTACTGATTGCTGATTGATTCGACTACTCGAATGTTTTTGTCTACAAATAACGTCGTGATGTGTTTAACCATAAGCTGAAGTTAAAAGAAAGACCAAAATGATCTATATGTCCATTGTGATCATTTTGGATCGTTTATATTACAATTCACAAATTGTTGAATATGATTCATATTCAAATTATAGCAATCAAAAACTCTCTTGTAAGTGGAAATATTTCTATCAAATATATACAAGAAATCCCACAGTTTCATGTTATTCAAAATGCAGCATTTATCAGCCCACATCAGCATATGCAGTCAGCACCGCGCATCGTTTTTGCGTTTTACAACATATGCATTACTCTCTTGTATGTTAAATAAATGGCATTTCATAGCACACATATTTAGCGTATAACGTGTGTGAATAAACACACAAATGCTCGATCCAGCAAACGAACATAGATTCACATTTGTTCAACATCCACTATTTCATACGTGTATAGCCTCATCAGTATTCTAGGTATTAGGCAGCATTCGCATACATACACGAAATCCTCACAAACACCAGTGAGCTTAGTACAATTACTGCATACTTTTAGGCATTTAGCATAACCATATAGGGGCATGGTTAACATTGTGCCACCGGCTCTTAACAAACGGCATATTGTAGCCTGTGGTAAGGAAAACAAATGGACACGGCTGGTGGATGTGAGAGTGTAAAATTAATGGATATATAAATGTATGCTATGGCATGTTTGGTTGAACGACAACGAAAAGCCACTAAAAGGTCAGCATTAGGACGAAAATGTGACGTACCTTTGGTTTGGCGATCATTAAGGGCATAATGATAAACGAAGCATTAATAATAGTAAGTAATAATGAAAGGAGTGATGGTCGTAATGAGTATTTACGATTGTTAATATTTGTTGCTCTGGGTAAAATGTTACTCTCATAGAGAGAATTATAACGATTCACAAGGTTATTGGTTTTGGAAAGATAAGTGACTTCTTTACTATGCTACAAAGTAGGAAAGGCTTTCATTAGTATTTATAGATCTAAGATGATTTGTTTCATACCAGTTCATTATCATCATAATCACCTAAATATTATATATAAAACTAGCTTTCCCGGTTCGCGTTGCTTCCACCGTACTTACACTGAATCTTCTTATGAATTTAAGCAATACATCTAATATGCAAAGCTTCATAAGACGGACGAACCTGTGATTGTAGCTATGTCCCATTGGTCTGAATTATTGTACCGCTTTAGCCCCTTTTTATCCTTAAAAGTATGAATTTCCAAAGATACATTCGTATCGCACAACTAAAATGGACTGGTAGCTCCTTTAATTATATAGGAACCATGCCCATATACGATTATACCTTTACCAGTACCAATTTCACCCTTTTTCGGACTTTTTATCCCTTAATGTCCGAATTTCTAAAAACTCCATCTGTAGGCTCTCTATTTCTATACGGTATTTGAACAACTGAAGAACGATTTTCGAAAAATAACCACGTCGCACAACTAAAATATTCACTTACATTTTTGCGACAATACCATTAGCAGTATAGTACAAGTTTTATCCCCTTTTGGTAATTTTTACCCCTAAAAGGTAACAATTTCGAAAACCCTCCTTGCCTCGTTCTAATTCCATAGGGAGCAAGCCCATAAAAATTATCATTATATCATTATTCGTGTGGTCTTGGCGATAGTAACCTTTGTATCCCTTTTTCGATTTTTTACCTAGAAATATCGGATTTCAAAAAGACCTTCATCCAATTGATAGTGAGCATACCCATTTCAATTTCTGCGGTTTTTGCATTAGTGTGATGGTATTACTTTTATCCCTTGTTGGTAATTTTTACCCCTAAAAGTACGAATTTCCAAAAATCCATTCTTAGCTGACGTTTATTCGAAAACGGGAACAACCACCCCCAAATTTATTACAATTAATATGACCAACATAACTATTTTTCCAAAAGGGGCGTGGCGCTTTCCATTTACATATGTAGCAAATCTTATCTTAATACCTTTAAAGGCTCGTGAAATATGACCGATTGAAATTTTGGTTTGTGTGGGCGGTGTCACGCCCCCTTTTGTCTGATTATGTCTTTATGTAGCCTAATATAGAGGACCTGTGGATAGTGCTACACAGTGAAAATTTCATTGCAATCAGTGCATTTGTTTCGCCCAGATACAGATATTTTCAAAAAGGGGCGTAGCACCGCCCATTTTTTGTCGAGACGTAATCCTCTTTATATCAGTAACATATGTAGCAAATCTCACGTGCATACCTCTAATGGATCTAATGGATTGAACATTCGGTTTGTGTGGGTGGTGCCAAGCCCCTTTGTCTTATTATGTTTTCATGTAGCCTATGATAGAGGTCCTATGGACAGTGTCACACCAAAAAAAAAAATATTGCAATCGGTCCATTCATTTGGCCAATATAACTATTTTTAAAAAAGGGGCGTGCACCGCCCTCTTTCCAGAAAAAAATTATTTACCCCAAAAAAAAAAGAGTGACTTTCTAAGTAATTAACAAACTCCGGCGGATGTGGCGGGGGGTGTACCCACGGCGTCTCGCGCTGCAGAGAGACAGATTAAGTAGGCAACGAGACTAACTACTGCGGCGTGCACCCCACCGCATTCGACTCTCGCTGCAATAACAATAACAACAACAACGTCAACATCATTGCTACCGGTGTGTTTGTCAGGCAAATCCTCGGGATCTCCCAACCCATCCAGCTTTCCACTCAATGTATCAACTATGTATACCCTGAGGGATATTCTTGTGAACCCAAACCGTAGTTGGGCGTTTGACACCTCCAGGGGTTTTTTTTGGATTTCAATACGACCTGGCGGGAGGTTCCCGTAGGAACCTCAGCATTGGCAACTCACTGATCATTTGTGGGAATGGAATTGTTACAATGATTTATTTTTCGCAGGATTCCCTGTGCGTCAGTAAGCGAGTTATGTCAATTGTGTTAACCCATGGGCTTAAGTTTGACCCCAGCCAAATTTCACCTGCAAGACTAATGACGGCCTTATATAATCGAGGTTTCCGCTCATCAGAGCATCCGATAAGTTTGATGCTGATCTGGAAAAAATCTTCGCAACATCGCCAAAAGACCCGCTTTTAGGCCCGTAAATTGCCGTCCACGGACCTCTGTCTTTTTGTAGAGGCCACCCCACTCCATGGAGGCCACCTGGGGTGGAATGAGTGCGGCGACTGGCTTTGCAGATATTTGACTAATCAATCTTGTGGCCAGTCAATGATCCACTCTCGACTTTTTTGAAGGGCATACATTATTTTTCTTCCACATAGCTGAGGGTAAAACAACGCTGGCGTTCTTTGCCGTTGCGATAGCTTACTTATATATGTTCAAAGAAGTGGTTTGAGCGTTACGAGTACTACTCGATTCGGCGTTTGTAACCAGGGGCACCACTTGGTTTAAGGATGATCACAGGTTTTCTTGTGGCCGACGAGATTTTGAATGTATTTTGGTACTGTCCATGTGATACAGGCCTCAATCTGAGCAGCTATCTACGTCCGTAACTGCAATGTATTCAAAAGAGCCCCGTGGTTGTCGCGTGGTTAGACTCTCAGACAATGGGATATAGTGTACAGTGCCAGGCCGAATTAAAGAGGTAGTCGTCGCCAACCCAACCATTGCCAGGATTTAAAGAGGCTTGGGACGTACACATGCCACATGTCATTTCGACAGAGTGACCTCAGTCTACTCAGGTCGCAGTGCACTGAATGTCAAGGTCATTCTAGAGGGTCAATACCAAGAAAAAGTGAAGATGAGGATACACCTCTTAGGAGCGACGTTCTTTACATCCCCAGATGCCGGGACGAATTAAAGAAACCAATTCTTCGCACCAAGATCTACAAGGTTCTCAGTTACATGGCCTTTCCAACGGAGCACTGGTCAAATTCTTCTGAGTCTATCATGATCATAGTCGAAGACCATTTGATATGAAATATTTGCATCCATGCGAACATTACCATGATTGCAGGCTCCAGTTTAATAACGATATGTTAGATAGGATCACCAAACTAACCAACCCTTCTTTCTCAGACTGGGCAAACATGAAGGTATTGGAGTGACACTAATTCTGAATTGAAGCATGAACAATATTACCGCAAGAGGCATTATCGTTCCAATCTTTTATGAAGATCAAAATGGACATGCTGTAAGTAATATGCTGTATGAATATAGAGCTTTATATTGTGATGCGACCGTTTGCTTCAGTGGTACAGAGTTTCCATGGTTTCTACATGTCACACCTCAAAGTAGGTGCAGTTCGTGAAATTTTTGGGTAGAAACTTTCATCGAAAAGAGCTGACATTAATTGACCACCTTGTACCTCATACTTATTTCCAATGGACTTTTTTCTATGCGGATACATTTAAAGTAAAGTTTTCAAAAGCACCTTCAAAAGCATAATTTGAGGAATCAGAGGATCGTTATGGACGACGAAATGAAAAAACAAAATCATGAAACACCTGTTAAGCCATCATTGAAAATTTTCAAAATAATTAAGAATGATTAAATTTTAAAAAAACTAAATCCATAATTTATCCAGTTGTATCATCACTGTTTGGAAAATATATGACTTTAGGCCCAGGGATGAATAGAGAGTTGCCTTCACACAGGAATGTGCCCGTAACCAAGGATTTTCGTTTTAGGTATTCGAGGACCCCAATTTAACATATTTATATAAACATTTATATAAAAAAAAACTCCGAATGAACAAAAATAAAAAGCTTTCTGCGCTCTTGAATAGTTACATAAAACAGCGACGATAAATACTTTCTTCAAATTAATTTATTGGTAATTTTACAAAAATGGTCTTGGGTAATATAAATTTTGCAAAAAATAACTTTATTTCATTTAAAATAACCCCTTATCCCTTATCGGAAACACCAACATCAAAATATAGCTCCCATTAAATAACTACAATTTTGTATTGACCCCTTTTCCTCTTACCATCCGCTTTCTCGCAGATAACCTGCTCGAAAATCAAATCCACTTCCACATATCTGCAACGTAATTATAGCCACTATTAAATATTTTACATGCAATTTTGTTGTCCCTAACAACAACTTGCAATCCATGCGTTTTACATAGCACTTTGACCACACACCATTCTGTTGTCTTTCTAAGCCATCGTCAGCTCTGTGGTCCACCGATGGCAGGTGGCAAAAATGCCAACGAAACCTCATGTTGTAGGTTCCAATTAAACAATTAAAACTGATAGCTGAGCATTAACATTTAGCCTATTATGGATGTTCTTCTAAGTGTATAATGATTGAAATGCTGTAATTATCTCTACACGGTGGCAAGAGCAGCATTAGCTGCCGTTGATTGTTAGTAGAAGCATTGTGTGTCAAATTGATATCATGTGGCATAGATGCATTATAATTTACACGTTACTGTAGTATGAGTATGTGTTCATATATTATTATATACTAGTGGGCCCGGCAATGCTTCGCTATTGCATTTTAACTTGTAATATATTTCACATTTAGGTCTACAAAGTACTTTGAAAACGGTACTTAAGCTCGATAATAATATGTTGAGTTTATTAACTTATGTAACTAATTTCAAGCAACTCCTTAACATGAAAGTTAACAAATTAAGTGTTGTTGTTTTAAATTCTAAATATCATAGGCTCTATGACAATAGTAAAAAGTTCATCAGCAAAGTCATATCTTTTACAAATCGGAAACAGACATTCCGTTAAAGATCAAAATTCAATGTAGTAGCGGTAACCGTATGTATACTAAATATCTCTTTGGGCGTAAAAAACACTTTTGACATGCCTTCTGCGCCTATTGACCGAAAATGGAAATTTCGTTTGAAGCTTTATGCCTTTAGCCATAAAAACCTCTTTCGCCATGTCTTCTTCTCACATGGATCAAGAATATTTCCGAATACTATCTTTGTATTGAACTCATATTACCATTCTATGAGATAATTCGGTCACCAACGTTTGGCTTTACTAAGTGATGATCTCACGCGCTGTATGGCATTTTACGCCGTCATGTTGGAACCATTTCTCCTTCAAATAATGTGCAATAACATGATAAATAAAAAAAATCAATTGATCGTCCACTGATTTTAGTTCTTCTACCAGTCGGATATATGAATATAGGCCAGGATCTTTCCTCAGCATTTGCAGAGACCGAGTGGCTGAGAACGGCGTCGGTTCGATAAATTCTAGTCCCCTGTCACACTTACGTCTACAGCATTGATGGCTTCTATTAGCTGCTCCTATGGATGAGTATATGCACCATAAACTTCACAAAGGGCAAACAGAACGCGCATTTTGAAAATAAATTTGCAAGATTTGTAAACGTTGTTCTTGTGTAGTCTTTACATGGTGATTTTTCAAAGAAAGTCTCAATGAAATTCTATCACACTTCACACACCTCGCCTGAGTGACAAATTGGTTGACCTAAAATGGCAACAAAAACGGTAAATGGGGTTTTGTTGGGGGTCAATTGTACATTAAAAATCCACATGAATCAAAATCCTAACTGAGACTTTTTTAAGATAAAAGGATTTTTCGTTTATTTACTCCGTTTTGCGCTTCTTTTAGAAGTGACGTTCGTTGCCCCATGATTATTGAAAGCGTACATACTTCAGCTTTAAGACACTTCTATCAAAATTTAAGTTTTCTGCACTAAATTAAGCTTTCCCAGCGCGAGCTAGGAATTGATATTACACACAAAGTTTATTGGTGACATTTTCTAACAATTCATCATAGATTTGGTTACAATTTTTGCGCATAAAAAAACTGGCCCACCTAATATATCTCTAGGCGAACTGCAATATACTGTGGAATTTTGACAGTTATAACTGTTTATTTCAAAAGGGGTGTGGTACAGCCCACTTCCACTCTTACTGTAATTTATACTGCAACAACAACATATGTAACAAATCTCATCCTCATACCTCTTATAGTTCATGAGATATAGCCCTTTTTATTTTCATATTGTATGGGCGGTGCCACGCCCCTTTATCCAATCACAACCAAATATAGCCAGGGACTAACTACAGGCCATCAGTACCACTTGATAAAATTTTCGTATCAATCTGTCTATTGGAAAAGCCTGCAGAGCGGTTTTGAAAAGGGGGCGGTTTTTAAAAGGGGGCGGTTTTTAAAAGGGGGCGTGGCACCCCCCACTTCCACACTGGTTGTAATTAATACTGCTCCAACAACATATATACCAAATCTCATCTTCATACCTCTGATAGTTTATGAGATATAGCCCTTTTGATTTTCAAGTTGTATCAGCGGTACCACGCCCCTTTATCTAATCACAATCTATTATAGCCAGGGACTATCAACAGGTCAACAGTACCATTTGGTAAAATTTTCGTATCAATCGGTCTATTAGAAAAGCCGTTAGAGCGATTTTTGAAATGGGGGCGTGGCACCGCCCACTTCCACCTTGGCTGCAATTAATACTGCTCCAACAACATATATACCAAATCTCATCTTCATACCTCTGATAGTTCATGAGATACAGCCCTTTTGATTTTCAAGTTGTATGGGCGGTGCCACGCCCCTTTGTCCAATTGGACCGAATTGTAAATATAAACCACCCAGGGCGCCACCCAAACGCATACAAAAAAATTTATGCAAATCGGTCCATCCGTTCGCGAGTTATGAAGTCACAACACACTTGCAACAATTTTTTATATATATAGATTTACGCATATTGTTAGTATAGCTATACATATTTATTCATACGAATACAAGCCGCATCAAGCAAAATTAGTATGCGTTACAACTTTCCTAGGCGATACAATGAGCGACGTGTGCGTCACCTTAATACCCGCAAATACTCACACCTATCTCGGCATACGGCATGAGCAATTGCATAACTCCAGTCTCTAGTTCCAACCGTTAGGGATTCATTAAAATTATATTCCCACTAACACGTAACCGCACAAATTCACATGAGACACACTCGTAGTTGCATGCGACGCAAATGTTTTGTTTATTGCCATAATAAACAACAACATAAAATACAATAAAATAGAACATTATTAGTTGCATGTTACCTCCCAGTTCACAGAGTGTGTAATATAATAACGAGAGACGCATCACTATCATCAATGTCTGCTGATGGGATGAGCATTTGGCACAGTGTTAGTATAGGATCGCATACAACTGTATGTCGCACAATGACTTACAATGCCATAGTGAGTTCATGATGTGCGCTTGCATATGTTTCACAATTTTGCTCCAGTATTTGAAGGGGAATGAAAAATCACAAGCCATAAATATACAGAGATTTTCTTGTTAAAATTTAAATGTTTAACAAGGCGGGAAAACACCACCCTACCCGTTTTGCAAGCTAATTTTTTGTTTGTTGTGTGTTATAATATATTTTCTTCACTTTTTGGGGCCAATGTTAAATTACTGCAATCATATACATTTAATGCTCCTGGAAAATACTTTAGACGAGGGCAGAATGCAAATGTTGTGAGTATTCATAACGTTTTGGAATCTTGTGAAAATTATTCACGCACATTAATCACCCGGTTATGGGAAGGAGGAAAATTGTGTGTAATAAAAAGATTAAAATTGTTGATGGATACTACTGCGAAGTGCATTGTTTTAGTTCACTGGATTGAGAAAGGACTATAAGTAGTAAGGATTGTTTTTATATTAAGAGTAAAGATTTTCGTTTAAAACAAAAAGTTTTTTGGGGAATCAAACTTTCAGGGGCAGCAATTGAGCTCTTTATATGAAACATACTGACCTACAATTTTATACGAATTTAAAGATTTTCAATAAGGGAGGATCGATACTGTCATAATGCAAAACATTAGGCAATTAGTGGGATATTAAGGATTTTTTTTATTTTATTTGAAAATACAATGTATGGTATTATGCGTCGGATATAATGTCCATTGTATTTTCTCAAGCTAGAACGAATCAGAGAATATAATGTCCATTGTATTTTCTCAAGTTAGAACGAATCCGAGTGGTCTAATACTAAATATCACTGTCTCTAAGACCCCACTAAATTTGAGAAATGGACTTGTTTCATTTGCTTAATTAGCCATTGAGTTTAAAATATGCCTTAGAAAATAACAAAGAAAATCTACTTATATAGAGAAGATTTTTGAAATTTGTAATTGACTAACGTGTTTAATTACATTTAACACATCTTTTATCGACAATGCGCTAAACCAATAAGAACTGTATTGTTTTAGGAACTATTTCAGGCTCTATTTAATTCCAAACAAAAAACTTCATAAGGCCATAATAAAAGTAAGACCTAAGAGGGATCTGTCCACCCAGAATAATAATATATGTATTATATATACCCAAATAAGGTTTTCACTCTGCAAAGATGTTATGCAAACTGCAAACAACGGCCTCCATTTTGCTACACAGTGTAATCAGACAGCACTCCATGAAGAGTATTAAGTTGACTTGCAAAAAAATTAAAACAATATGAATTTATTATTTTTGGGGAATAAGCAGATGTTTTGGCCACAGGGATAAGTTATATGTCTCAATAAAGTTATACGTGTCCCGACGTTTCGTTAGAAAACGTCTAACAATCAAGGTATATGGATTTAAAGTTACTAGATATCATATGGGAAAAGTTAGTAAGTATTCCGAACAAAACTTACTATGATAATAATGATAATACCCTATACTTTGGCGAAGATGTCATTTAAATGTTCGCTAACGGATCGAAATTGCGGGAAACTTACAACTACTATATTACTGTGGCATAGTTCAGGCTGAAATAGTGGGCGTTTAAATAGCAGCGGACCATATTTAGTATCATAGGATATTGAGCGGTAGTATTCTTTTACTTAATGATAGAAAAGCGACCATCAGATCCTTTGAAAAGGTTTCCACCCTTTCGAGAAGTGTTCAAAAATGACAGGCATATCTGGAGGAGATAACAAGACATTGTATGGTTAAACTCCAGTTCCAGGACATAGGGACATAAAAGAGTATACGCACTAGCCAAGGCCACCATCATCACGAATTTCAGCGAAGTTTAGTGAGAATCTCGGTGAAACTCTAAAAAAAGATGGAGGAAAAACACCAAGAGGTTAAGAAGTTAAAACTTCGCCACACGAATTTTTGGAGAAGCTGCAACAATGAGGAAAAAGAGAAGACCACAGTGGAGCATCTTATATGTCACTGCACTGCTTTCAGACACCTAAGATATGAGAGGTTTAATCACCGGACACTTATTGACAATACCTGTCTATCAGTAGGCGATTTGCGTAACATCCAAAAGCGGCGTTGACCGAGTGGAGCAGGATTATTTATAATGGTATCACAACGAGATGGTATTAACTCAAGTGAGCTATGCTAAGTGCGGCTGCCGAATTAACCTAACCTAACATATTTGGGTGCGATGACGCCCACATTGCCTGCAGTAAACACATTTTTATTATGGATGAGGGTATTTGGGTGGCAGCACAAATTTAACTTTTGATTTTAAGAAATGCCCGAGCGAAATATTGTGTCAGTTGTTATTAAACGGCTATGGTCAAAATTTGAGCAAAATCTTACAACTTTAACCCGTGCCCCAAATAGGTCAAAGGTCAAATCTCTATATATGAAAATGAGTTTATGTTGGTTAATTTGCATTTCTTAGGCTCGATAAAGGTTTGACTAATCTTTTTAAAATTTCACAGAATCTAGCTGTGTGGTCGGTGGTGAAAATAGCGTACTTACATTTTTGATATATAAAGTGGGCCTGTCCCCCCTCTTGAAAACGCAATATCTGAAGGACTGTTTTTCAAAGAACTGCCTTAAAAATTTGTGTGGATGCATTTGGCAGCAAAGTTCGTGATCCAACAAAAAATGGGCGGTATCGGATCAGTGGACGTGGTATAACATCTGAATTCTTAAACGGCTGTATCTCATGAACATTAAGAGGTAAAAAGATGTTATTTGGTATGTGTTGTTAGTACAGTATGAATTACAGCCAGGGGGGAAGTGGGCTGTGCCACGCCCCATTTAAATGATACCATTTTAACAGCCATAATAATCGTTTGATCGTCCTGAATATTCCACAGTATAGTAGAGATATAACCAGGCTATTTGGAATTAAGTTGACATAAGAGCGAGGCACTACACACACACGCTAATATTTAACTATAACATATTTGCGAGGAAACAAGTAAGGAAGTTTCAGTCGGATAAACCGATTTACATATACCCTCACCCTCAGTTTTTTCTCCAAAACTTTATCCTGCTATATCTTTACTAAATACAGAAATAGGGCGCGATCGCGTTGTGTAAATTTATATTATTACTCGATTTTTAAAGTGGGCATAAGGGAACATTTGTATGGGTGGTACCAGAAGGGGCGTGGCTTAACTTTCAGTTTTTGATCCAAAACTTTACCCTGCTGTAGCTTTACTAAATACAGAAATAGGGCGTGCTCGCGTTGATTATATTGATATTATTACTCAATCTCTAAAGTCGGCGTAATGGTACAATTGTATGGGAGGTACCAGAAGAGACGTGGCCATGTAGCCCATTTGCAATACCGTAAGTAGTTTTGGGAAATATTAACCTATTCAAAATTTCAAAACAATGGGTTGCGTCTCTCGAAAGTTATTGTGCGTACCAGCCGGACAGACGGACATGGCTCAAACATGGATCGAATTTGGTTCACTGAAACCTAGGGTCGCATCGAATAATATATGTCCTCCTACCCATAGGGTGAGTTTATACAAAGTGAAACGCATTCAAGGAGACGTGTTAGGCCCCTAGTATCCCAAGACCAAACTGTTGACCCCTACAGTTCGGTCTTTTGTATGGGAGGTACCAGAAGGGTGTGGCAAATCATTCAGTTTTCTGACGGTTTATCTACTATTACAAGATAGAAATATTAATATTCTAAAAAAGGTAATTTTGTATGGGAGGCATCAGAAGATACATTTTGGTGTACTAGTAAATACTAGTAAATTTTGGTAGGGATCAGTCAAGGTTTGCTCGAGATATCGAGTCCAACGAATAGAATAGAATTAAACGGGGAACAATTTTTATGAGAAAAGTCGAAAATCGATTTCGTCAATGGACCGAATGTGCCAACTGCATAGTTCTGGTCTAATAATCTTATTTTTTTGGAATAATGTGTGGTGGTTGCTATGCAGCTTCGAAATAGCGTGATACGCCGTACTTATAATTTTTTGATAGATATCAATTTTGTTTAAATTTTGTATGTATTTTAATTTCATATTAAATTCAACTTAGTTTTTATAAGTTTACATTCACCTCGAAATTCTTTCATATATGATTTTTTTATGTAAATACGAAACAACCCAACATCGCTGAGGACCTTTACACCATTTACACCATAAACTACCTTCTTTAATAACACCAAAAAGTATGACTGACCTTTTACCACATACTCCCACCCTCCCTCGTATATTATGATAAATGGTATTCACATTTTATATGCACATTGGGGGCAGTCAGTTTTTTTCAGCTAAACATATAAATAATATCTGTAAATTGTGTTATAATTTTTGAATTTTATTACACACAAATACCACCGCACCAGCAACATGGAAACAAAGCAATCGTATGAACACTTGTGTAAACATACTATTACTGTTATTGTATGGCTTTATTATGTAACGTACATGCAAGTGTTGTGCTTGTGTGAACTACGACGTATTTAGTATGTAAACGTAGTATGTATGTGTATTGCCACTGTACGACGATAAAATGCTCTCAGAACTTGTGTTACATATTAGCAATTTGTGTAATTTTGTTATTGTTGTTGAATTTTTTTTTTTAATAAGTACATTTTGAGTTCAGCGTAATTTTGTGTTTTTGTTTATAGTATGCGTGCGTATTGTTGTTACATTCTTTGGCTCTCATTTGTGTTTAAACACAATAAATATGTTTATAATAGTGAAAGGGTTGCAGGTTGGTTTTCATTTATAACTTAAATATTAATCAGTGTAATGATTATATTTTACAACGCATAATTATGATAAATTCAGGCTGCCAAAGCAATTCAGTAAATGTACAGTAATAACATGTAAAGATTAAAATGTTATTGAACATGCATTGTAGTATAAATATGTTGTTGTTACATTTTTCACCAAAATAATTTGTAGTGGCATTGGTTGTTTTGTTTGTTGAGTTGTTATATTGTAGTATTGTATTTAATTGGCTTTATGTTGAACAACAGGAGGACCGGTGGCCTACGGCTGTCATTGCATACTGGCTTATCGACATGTTAACTAAAAGAGAGTTTTTGATAATATAGTGCCAGAAAATGGTTTTTCTGTTAAAATTTTCGTAGAATTATTATATGGCATACAATTTGTAATCGAATAAGAGACTGTACGCATAATTATTTAAATATGTTGACCTACATTGTGAGTATGACAATCAATTCCGTCCACCGGACTGGACAGAATTTGTATAAAGTCAGAGGACTCGAGGTCACCCACTCTGAACAGGAGTTTATGTTAAAACGTTGATTTTATAATTATATACTTAATTATAGGTATTACTTAGTTTCAAAACGTCTTACCTCATCTGGCGAAAGGATTTTCAGTGTTGTATTTGTAACTACAAAGAGAAGACAGAATTATATAATAAATTAGTTTTTTTTTTGCCATACTTATTTATATGTATACTAGCTTTCCCGGCTCGCTTTGCTTCACCCGTACCTACAATGAAACTTCTTAAGAATGTAATCAATACAAATAAAATGCAAACGTTTCATAAGACGAACGGACACAAATTTATGTGATTGTAGCTTTATCCCTTTGTCTGAGTGATTGTACCGCTTTAATCCCTTTTATCCCTAAAACTATAATTGTGTGGTCCCCCTTTAATTCTATGCACATACACGATAATAGCTTTAGCCGTTTGGTCTGGGCGATGGTACCAGTTATATCCCCTTTCGGTCTTTTTTACCCCCCAATGTGCAAATTTCTGAATACACCATCTGGCGGGAATCTATAGGGAGCAATGCTAAATACATTTTCGTAACTTTTAGTTATTTGGTCTGGGCGATTGTACCAGTTTTATTACTTTTCAGTATTTTTACAACTAAAGAACGAATTTCGAAAAATTACTTAACATCGTACAACTAAAACATTCACTTCAATTTTTAAGACTAATCCTTTAGCCGTTTAGTACCAGTTTTAATAATTGTCGGCCTTTTTTACCCCTAAAAGGTAAGAATTTCTAAAACCCTCCTTGCTTCGTTCTAATTCCATAGGGAGCAAGCCCATAAAATTATCATAATTACATCCCTTTTCGATATTTCTTACCCAGAAATATCGGATTTCGAAAAAACCTTCAATCCAATTTGATAGTGAGCATGTCCATATCAATTTTCGCGATTAAAGTTTTAACCGATTCGTCTGAGTTTATCCCTTATTGGTAATGTTTACACCCCAAAGTAAGCATTTTCCAAAATCCATTCTTAGCTGACGTTTACTCGAAAAGGAGAACAACTACCCCAAATTTCATCATCCTATCTACAGCCATTTCACACAATCAGTTAGTTAACTAATTTGAAATATACGAAATTGTAATTACAATCGTTCTATTTATATGACCGACATAACAATTGTTTCACAAGGGGCGTGGTACTGCCCATTTCCCAGCGGGACGTAATCCCCATGTACCATTTACTTATGTAGCAAATCTCATCTTCATACCTTTAATGGCTCGCGAAATATGACCGATTCAAATTTTGGTGCGGTGCCACGCCCCTTTGTCTAGGTATGTTTTCATGTAGCCTATGATAGAAACCCTAGGGATAGTACTACACAGTCCAAATTTCATTGCAATCGGTCCATTTATTTCGCCCAGATAACGATTTTTTTATATGGGGCGTGGCACCGCCCATTTTTCAGCGAGGCGTGTTCCTCTTCGTATCAGTAACATATGTAGCAAATCTCATCTACATACCTCTAATGGCTCTTGAGATATGACCGATTGATATTGAGGCTTGAGTGGGCGGTTCCACACCCCTTTGTCTAAATATGTTTCCATGTAGCCTATGATGAAGGTCCTATGGACAATATCACACAAAGAAAATATAATTACAATCGGACCATTTATTTGGCCAATATAGCTATTTGTTTAAAAAGGGGCGTGGCACCGCCCACTTTCCTTAAATAAAATATTTTTTCTTATACGTTCAATATACGTACCAAATCTCGACTTCGAACCTATTATGGCATAAAAGATACATTCATTTAAAAATTCGAGTTGTATGGAGCGGTGCCACGCCCATTTTACCCCTTTGCAATCCGAATTTCCAAAAATCCCGTCTTAGTGCGCGCCTACGTCATAAAAGGAACCTACATTCTAAATTTCACGGTTCTAGCTTTAGCCGTTTGGGCTGGGGAATGATCAGTCAGTCACCCAAGCCTTTTATATATATAGATAATAAACATATTTTATATTAATATTGTTTATATTCAAAACAAAAACAACCTTTCATATTGCCTCAGATGACCATAACCTACATTGGTTGACCATTTGTGGGTCATCAATTTGCCTTTCTATACAAGACGTCTTGTACACAAAGGTTTAAAGCAACAAAGCAAGCGTTAGCTTGTAAAAAAAAATCTATATACATTATCCCCCTCCCAGACTTTGCATTATTTCAGTTTAGTCCAGCGATGCTGTTTCTCTTGCATAAAGTCTACAAAATGTATATCCTTTGATAATTTGCCAGCCCCTCTTGTTGAAGCTTTTAAAGAGTACTTTAGGGCATTTGTTGTTATTAAAAAATGTTGGCCTATTTTAAGGCACTTTCGATAGTAAACCATAACAAAAACTGTAAATAATAGTTCATTGTGCAAATCTATGGCCGTAAACTATAATGATTTATGTTATTACATTGTGGTCGCTCTATAGCCGGAAAAAAGGCCAAATAAAACTAAATTGAAATGGAATTGTATCCTTTATTAAGCACTTTATTATTATTAACAAAAAGTTAATTTAGTTTTGTTTAGCTTACGTAATTTGATCAATTATTTAACAATTTATGTAGACCAAATATTTATTTATATCTCTGGTGGGCATGGGTTGTATGGTGAGTAGTCGATTTGTGCTTGGCTAAACCAATTAAGTTTGAATAAATTACAATTGTCATAGGGCCAATATGATTTATTAAGCGGAAAATCAAAAGTCGATATTTTGTAAAGGTAAGCGAAGGTAAAACTGCAGCAGAATAAATAAGGTCAACCAATGTAGTAATTGACGAAATACGTCAGTAACATAACTATATGAAAGGTTTGCGTCACGATGATAGATTTAATAATATAGATTGGTCATAAATGGAATTTTTTTGGGAGGTGGAGGGGGTATTTTTTTAAAACTAGATCATATGATATCAAAATTATATAATTTACTTAATTTGTACCAAAAAGTACTTTAATAGTTCCTGAAAGTTCTTTCATTGTACCAAAAAGTATTTTAACTGTAAGTACTTTTATTGTTGTAGAAAGTTATTTATCTAAATAAACTTCTGTTGTAAAAAGTTGATTTTGGAATAAAAAAGAAGTTCTGTATCATTCGTTTTGTCAAGTTACGTGCTATAATAATTTAATATCGATTTTAAGTTAGTAAGTATAGTACAGGGGAATTTGTAATGTTTTAGGCTTTTTTGTTATATTCTTATATGGTGGCGTATGATTATCATATGTAATATTCCACGTAAATCATACGCCTCGGAGTACAACAGTTTTATTGTAACTGCTATAAAATAAATCCATTTCAAAATTATTTGATGAATGGAAAAGTCAAACTGTTACTTATGTAGGGAATAGTTATATGAACAGATTAAAGGAATTGTAATTCTTAATTTTTTTTAAATTTGTTTCAGCTAAATCGGACTAGTGGTTCTCGAGTTATGTCTAACAAAAGAGCCTAAAATGTGACAAATTCCCCTACACAATACTTAGTAACTTCAAATCGATATTAAATTATTACGGCATGTAACTTTACAAAACGAATGATGCAGAACTTCTTATTTTTGGCTACTTTCACGTGTAGTTCTTAGAATTGAGTCCCATATCAATGATCTGAAAAAATGTGCTGTGTAAGTCTACCACATAGTACTTTCATTTCCACGGAAAGTACTTTTGTTGTGCCAAAATTTACCTATATTGTATCAAAAAGGTACTTTTATTGCATCATAAATGAGTTGTTGTGTATATGGGGCCGATCGTGACATGATGGTTAGAACACGCGACTGACTGTAGAAAATGAAGGGTTCGTTTCCTGTCTCAGTCATCTACATTCCTTTCAACGGCGGCCCCTCAAAGTTTTCGACAGTAACTTCTCTTTAAAAGTCTAGTAAAGCTACTCAAACAGCTAATGTTCGTATTTGTCTATAAAAAAAAGTAGTGTTCAGCAGAGAGGGTCGCTCTATATGGCAAAATAAAAGTTTTTTGAACTGTTTGTTTGTTAGTTTTAGTCGATCGTGTTTTTATATATTAAATTTACGTTAAGTGTATCAAATGATACATCAAATTCGGCTTACGATCAGAAAAGTGTTTTTTATTGTTTGATATTTTTGGTCAAATTCAGTGTGTCACGCACTAGGATGACGCGTTTCGAACTCCATGACGAGTTCATCTTCAGACCCCTTTTTGACGAACTGATGCACAGTGGTACATCATCAGCTGTAACAAACAAACAGTTTAAAATACACTTGCACGGCACGGCCTAAAACTAAATGCCTTACTTTGACATAGAAAAATTTAAAGTAATCTTAGTTTACCAGCAAAAAACCTTGTAAAGAAGCTTAAGCTTTAAGGTAAAAAGGGGAATCGTGGGGAAAGAATTTCCTCCATTTTATCATGTTTGAATATTAACGGTCAAATTCAAACTACAATTGGTGCTGGAAATTTTCGGCTGATATCTACTTCAAACATGTACATGCGTTTGACATAATTGTAGATATATATACAGCTGATGATGTACCATTGTGCATCAGTTCGTCAAAAAGGGGTCTGAAGCAAACTCACTAATTCTATACAACATATTTTATCCTATATTCCCATATTCTATACAAAAATTCCGTTGGCCCCATGTATGTGTATCAATTTTTTTTAATCTCCTCTTGTACGTCTTTTTGTTGCCAATGAAATATTTAGGGAATGACCAAGTTCGCGATATTTGTAACGCATATTTTTTATATTTCAAAAATAACATTCATACATTTTCCTACAGACGAAAAACAAAAACATATAGCCATAATAAAAAAATATGTTATTGTATATTTGGTAGAATGTTAAGCTTCTTAGAGAAATCATACTCCATTGCAAACATTATCAAAAAAAATATATATGCATTTGCATTTCTCTATTCTGCTGAGTACAATGTTCAATAAACATTTACAAATATTGGTACTTATATATTTTTATTAGTCTCTATGTGTGTGGGTGCTTGTGTATGTACTTTCACATAAATATTTACCAAAAACAAAAACAAAACAGATATTTATTGATTTACATGCGTATGTATATGTAAATATGCTTTAGTATGCAAATACTATTTACGTATTCATATGCACACCAGCCGTAAGGGTTGTTCGGGTGATGCTCAATTTTTGCAATCAAATAGGGAATAACATCGGGGCCAAACATATCTCAGAGTGTTTTTATGATATTACATTCGAAGTTTATGAATATTTAAAAATGGCCAGAAATTTTGTTTTGCATATGAATGTTGAGAAGCTATGGCAAAAATAATCACTTTTTAACGCTAAAACAGCCTTAACATTTATTGGCCAACAAAAGTGAAATCGTTTAAAGTGGCAAAATTATGAGAATGGTCTTTTACATGATTACTGTTAAGACAGCAATGCTTATGGTAAGCATTAAATTTGATGGGAACAGTCGAAGATTGAAATTGTCTTAAATGGGGATTGAGTGTATAACTCCTTTGAAGGAAAAAATTATGTTAAAACAAATACACTGATAATTTTCCAGTAAAGCCTGGTACTGAGTTTAATGTTTCGTTCGAAATGTTGTCAAATCCCATACAAATTATTTAGCTTCAAAATAAATGTGGAAAACTTTGAAGAAGTTGACTAAGTTGTTCGCACGTAAAGTTGAATATGTTCCCAGCAATATTTAAATTTTAATAAGAAATAATGAAGATGCCAATTTATTCAAAACAAGATGTAAACTTGAGCAAACAAAATATATGGAAAATATTTCAAATATAGAAAACAATATTTGAAAATACTTATGTAGCGAACGAATCAGTATCGCTCTACAATTTTCATATAAACGAACTTAGTAGCAGCCTTAAGTAAGTAAGGTAATGATTTTTTATTACCAAACTACATATTATTAAAACAAATAAATAACAATCAAGTATTAGAAGAATAATAACAAGAAAACTATTTTGTGAATTAAAAACAATAACATAAAACATTCAAAAATTATGAATATTTAGCTTCCATCCAAAATTGTCTATGTTTCATTAGCATTGAGTAAACAGTTTCGTAAGAAGCTATATATATTCACATCCCAAATCTAGCATAATTAAGCAACGTTTGATTAAGTGTTGGAAATATTTTTTCGTATTATATCACCTTACTACTCATACCATTACATTTTAAGTCAAGTTTATTAGTAGTTTACAACAACCTTGCGGCACTCTGCGTACTTAATTAACCTTTGAGCATTCTCATTACAGCAACTATTAAAATAAATTAATTTTATAACCACAACGAAAATCATGTACAATAACCATTAAAACCGCGACACTTCGGTTAATGGCATGTTCGCATGTGATTTGCTGTGCTAATAGCAGTAATAAATGAAACACCTCAAAGTATGCTATAAAATTTTTCAACCGTAAGATGTAGGCAATAGTACGTGAAAATGACAAGGGAAAAAAACTGCTACCAGTCATAGTAATGAACTATGCGTGACGTCGAATAATTTAATTGAATATTCTAAAATTAACTCGAGTATAAATTATTCTTAGAAAATTATAAGTTGATAAAGTGATAAACTTATATGTAACTGGATTGGGGCTACGATAAAAACACAATACAGTTGGGGAGTGTGGTTTTAAAAACGAATGCAAGGAATACAGAAGGCGATTGTGGAGGTCGGTTGAAAAATATTACGGTAGTAATAATATTAAGTAACTGATTTAAAACGTAGTAATCGATGAAAGGCATATGTAAAGCGTCATGGATGTAAGTGTGATAAAAAGAAACTGGTATGGATCGCAAGCCACTGATGTTATGCTCTTAGCTAGCGTTTTAACAATAAAGTCCTCTCCGATCGAACAAACATCCAAATGTATCATAAGCTATTCTTGGAGTCTTCGAGAGAAAAATACTTCGTAACCAGTACAGAAATTTTAGCCAGGTGAGCTGACTGATAAATACCCTCTGGAGTTATTGAAATTTCCCGATTTTTTAATTAAATTTATCATGAAATATTATTACTTGTGCGGGAATCTCAAAAGATTGAGAATAGGTATTTCTGTCGTATATAGAAACTATAGAAAAGTTAAACTTAATATTTCAGGGAAAATGAAACTGTATTTTACGGTACCAACTGAGAATCTAGGAAAAACTCTATAATTAATCGCATAAAAATCTCAACAGAAATCCAAATTTCTTATGTTTCACCTATAAATAAAAAATATTAACAGTAAAATATTTTTTGTAGGAGTAAGGAAAGCAAATCGTGTCCGACCTTTATTCGTAAGTCAACATTCAATAAATGTTAACCTTGTGCAAAATTCGATTAAATTCATTGTATTTGTATGGGATAAAAAGGGAAATTATGTTTTCCAAAAAAAGAAGAAATCTGTAGAACTATTTGGTTGATTTTGGTCATTTGTACATGATGTACCAGAACGGGAGCGGCAAAAGTTTAAATTTTCTAAAAATTTTTCTAATTTTACAAGATAATTAAACTGACCAAATTCAAATATCCTCCAGCTGTCCGTTTAGATATTAGGGGAGAAATATTAATTTTCTTTAAATAGTAATTTTGAATAGAAAGTTCCAGAAGGGGTTATCCGATATAGAAAATTGTAGAAAAACTAATTGGACCATATCAGTACGAATTTAGAACCGGTAAATCTACGACGGATCAAATATTCACCTTACGACAAAACCTGGAAAAAACTCATGAAAAGCAGATCGACACCTACCACCTCTTTGTCGACTACAAAGCTGTCTTGGACTCTCCGATAAGGAATAGGCTTTATGAGGCCATTTTTGAGTTTGGTATTCTTGCAAAACTGATTCGACTTTGCAGATGTACCTTGGAAAACACCAAATCCTCGGTTAGGATTGGTAAGGATCACTCTTAAACATTCAACACCGATAGAGGTCTCAAGCAGGGTGATAACTTGTCCTGTACACTATTTAATATTGTTATGGAGAAAGTGATGAAAAAGGCTGGCGTCATTATGTCTGGCACCATATTCCACGAGAGCCACATGCCACTATTCTATGCCGATGATATAGAAATCATTGGCCGAAATCTGCGGGATGTTACTGCAGTTTTCTCATCACTAGAAAAGTCAACAAGAACAAAACAAAAATAATGATTTCGTCGAACAAAGAGTCCTCTCGTTGGGGTCGGACCATGTTCTGTTGTATACTGCCGAATCGTGGGTACTTACGACACCTGGGAGTATTCGAGAGAAATGTACTCCAAAAAATATATGGACCTCACTGTATCGACGGCAAGTTTCGTCATCGGATGATCCATGAGCTGTATGAGCTTTACCACGACATCGACGTAGCTAAAAGAGTTGGAATCCATCGACTTCGTTGGCTTCGACATGTTGCCAGAATGGATGTTAATGCTCCAGCGAGAAAGGTGTATGAAGGTGAACCTGAAGGACGGCGCAGAGCAGGGAGACCCAAACTTCGTTGGAAGGTCCAAGTGATTGGCGACGTGTCACTATCTGGTAGAACTAACTGGAGAGCTCATACATATGATCGAAGCGTGTGGAATTCTTTTATATTTCTGGCCTCAAATTGTCGAACCACGTTCGTAAGTTGTAATGGACCACTTAAATAAGTATGTAAGTAGGAGGTACAAGGACTTATGGGGCTATTTTGTACATAATTTGAATATTTTGAATAAAATAATACTACCTAATTTTCATAGAGATCAGTTAAGGTTTACTCGTATTATCCTGTCCTAAAGCCATCCAGCCAGCCTTCCGAACAGACAGACAGACGTACGTGGCTCAATCGGTTAAAGGGTTCCGAATTTGACCTTCTTAAATGCGTTACACTTTTTCCCGTGTCAAATGATTTATGCCCCCTTATGACAGTCGCTTTTTCAAAGCATCGTGCAACTGCAACTATATGCTGAACAAATTTCAATTAAATTTATAAGTTAGTTAGTGTACTATATGGAAATTGACATATGCTATAAATTTTTCAAATTTTTTACCTTATAGGCGGAGTGGGCGTGGCAAACCTTTTGTTTGAGCTAAGGAGATAACATTTCATACACAGATAGTACTCGGCAACACGAATATGAATATGCGGAAGAACGTTTAATTTTGAACCAGTGGGCGGAGTGGGCGTGGCAAAACATATTTGTAGAGCTAGGGAGATAAAATTTGATGCACAGATAGTACACGGCAACACGAATATGAATATGCGGACGAAATTTTAATTTTGAAACGGTGGGCGGAGTGGACGTGGCAAAACATTTATTTTTAAAGATAGAGAGATAAAATTTGAAACCCAGATAGTACTAGACAACACGAATATGAATATGCTGACGAAATTTTAATTTTGGACCAGTGGGCGGAGTTGGCGTGGCAAAACTTTTTTTGAGCTAGAGAGATTAAATTTGATACCCAGATAGTACTTAACAACACGAATATGAATATGCAGACGATATTTTAATTTTTCACTTAATGGGCGGAGTGGGGGCGGCAAAACTTTTTTTTAGACCTAGAAAGATAAAATTTGATACCCAGATAGTGCTCAACAACGCGAATATGAATATGCAGACGAAATTTTATTTTGGATCCAATGGGCATAGTGGTCTTGGCAACACTAATTCGAATATGCAGACCAAATTTTAATTTGGACCCAATGCGCTTAGTGGGTGTGGAAATACATTATTTTAGATCTAGAGATACAATCTGATACCCTGATAGTGCTCGACAACATGAATATGAATTTGCAGGCAACATTTTAATTTTGGCCCAATTGGCGAAGTGGGCGTGCCAAAACTTTTTTTTAAGAGATGGGCGGATTTAACGTCGCCAATTTGTATTTTAATCCTAGAGGGACATTTTCTGACCAAATTGTTATTTTTAATCAGTGGGTGGAGGGCGTGGCGAATCGGTATCTTAGCCCTAAAAAGATTTGATACACATATATTACTTGGCACTACAATTACAAATTTGCGGAGGAAATTTTATTTTTTTTTAGCAACATAATCTATATATCTAAAAATGGTGGCAAAAATGTATAGTAATTCATCAATTGAGAACGGCTGGGCCGATTTTGCTCAAACTTTTTTTAAGTTGTTCGTTATTGGCAGGAGCAGGTTTATGTGAAAGAAAATTTTGGGAAAATCTTCCGGAAAAGTCGGAAAATTAGAAAAATCGAAAATTGCCTTTTTGTATGGAGTTTTGTGTGCAATTGTTACAGAATGGCTTTTCGAGTAGAAAAATGGAAAATTTTTGTTAAAAATTTCGGAAAATTCCGGAAAAATTCAAAAAGTTTGAATTTGTTGTTCGACGAAATTTTGCATATTATCGTATGATTTGATAATTTTGGACGATGTAACAGTGAACAATTTTGGATAATTATTCCGAAATGACTTTCCGAATGGAAACAGAAAAATTCTCGGTGGAAAACTCGGAAAATTCCGGAAAAACTCGAAAAATTTTGATTTTTTCAGAAACATTTTGCATCGCAAATTGAGTTTTTGTATAACTTTTTGTGTGCAATTGTTCCGTAGTGGCTTTTCGGTTGAAAAAACAGAAAATTTTGGTTGGAAAATTATGGAAAAATACCAAAAATTTGATTTTTTTCGACGAAATTTTACATTTTATTGTGTTTTGATAATTTTGAATGATGTAAATGTGAAAATTTCGGATAATCATTCCAAAATGACTTTTCGAATGGAAAAATAGAAAAATTCTTGGTGGAAAACTCGGAAAATTCTTGAAATAACTCGAAAATTTTGAATTTTTTCATCCAAATTTTTCATTGTATCGCTTGATTTGATGATTTTAGACGACGTAAAGGTAGAAAATTCGTTGTGCTGCTTAGAAAAATTCGGTTTATTGTGAAACCTTTATGTATAAAAACGGTGTAAACAGTGTGTAGTAATTCATCAAGGGAGAACGGCTGGCCCATTTTGTTCTCAATTTTTATTCAATTGTTCGTAATTGGTATGAGGGTTTTATGCAAGATAATTTTGGGAAAATCCTTTGAAAAAGTCGGGAAATTGGAAAAATCGAAAATTGGTTTTTTGTATGGAATTTTGTGTGCAGTTGTTACGGAATGGCTTTTCGAATGGAAAAATAGAAAATTCTTAGGGGAAACTCTGAAAATTCCGGAAAAGTCCAAAAAATTTGTTTTTTTTAATGACAAAATTTTGCAATTTTCGCAAGATTTGATGGTTTCGAACGATGTCTAGGTGGAAAATTGTCGGTTAAATGTTGGTTGGTAACGAGAAAAATAATATTTAAATAAAAAATCGGTCGAACCCGACATTGGGAGTGCCAGCGTCAAATCGTTCGATGCAAAATGCATTCGATCTCGAATTTTAACGAGAGCAAGACTATAATCTAGATGAGCTGATCGGAAGAGTTCGAACAAATTTGCCGCTGTTAAATACCGAGTACAAGAACGTGTACGATTCACGATGAAACTGGAGGCATTTTTTTCTCGATGCTCCGAGTGGGACACCTAAGACATTTTTTGTTGATTCCGGCAACAATTTGGTTAAGATCTCAAATAACGTTAGCCGCTGCATCCTCTGGCATACCTGTCACATTGTTGGAAAGCATTCGAACTGCAAATTCCACTTCAAAACTGTCGATGAATCTTCTCACGGTTGAAAAGCCAAAGTATACAATGACCAAGAATTTCGCAACGGCGAAGTAGATGCGGGAATGCCAAATCAACATTTCGGATGAATGCTCGATAACGACTAAATGAGCTTTGGAAGTAGTTGACCGAACGATAAAGGATTTACGAGGGAATTTAAAACGATTTTGGGACTATGATTTTGCTCAAAATGTCTAATGCTGCTGATTTACTAAAACCATGCATGAAAACGAAAAGAAGTTGTAATTGACCAAAAAATTAGGGGCTTATTCCAGAACCTCCCATCTTCTGCTGAATTCCCGAAACAACTGCCAGCGCTTGGCAATGGCCAAATTTGGGTTGATGTTTCGACTGAATTGATATCGTTCCCAGCAAATTTTTGCCAGTTCACATCGTTGGAAAAGTAACTCATGACATTGCACAAAATTATAAAAATCTCGATTGGATTAATTAACGGGCAGTATGTTACTAGCAGAGAAGAATAAATACATTAATAGCTACAATTTCAAATTAGAAAGTTAAATCGCTTGAGAACTGAATTCGTACAAATCTGTTTACAGCGTGACCGTAAAGGATGAAGCGACCAACAATCCGACCGAATTTTCCACTCGCTTAATATGCCGCATAATTTACAGATAAAGGTGGGATCGATCATAATCATATTGCGGAATCTGAATCAACCGAAATTGTGCAACGGTACGCGGTTGTCCGTCAAGAATCTGATAAAAAATGTGATTTCAGACTATCATAAAGAACAAATTCAAAGAAAAGGAAGTCCTTATCTTACGAATTAGATAATTCCAACTCATCATCCATTCTAATTCCCCGACGACAATCAATAAATCGCAAGGCCAATCGTTGGAAGTATATGAGATTAATCTCGAATTTCCCTGTTTTATGTCCGGTCAGTTGAACGTTGCCTTTTCGAGTTTTGGAGAACCGCCTTCGTTGTTTGTTTTTGCGGCGGAAAACTAATCGAAAAACATTGTTTATCAAACATTCTCTACTGAGTTGATCTAAAGGCATAAAATTGGGGCGAGACGAAGTTCGCCGGGTCCGCTAGTAAATATATAATTCTATGCCCAACAATTACTAATATTCAATCAGTGGGCGGAGGGGGCATGCTTAAATCGAACCTTAGCCCTAGAAAAATCGAATTTGGAATTTCAGACGACAATTTTAATATTTTTATCCTAGAGACTTGAAATTTGGTGTACAAATATACTCGATCAGCGGGCGGATGGTCATAGTGAGAAATAACATTTGACACAATAAAACGTTGTTGATTGAACTGGTTTGGGACTTACTTGGGGTAACGAATTGTTTACCGAGGGCATAAGATCAACGCTGAAAATAATCCCATTATGAAAGCAAGCCAAACATATTATTATCGAGTTAAGGAAACGTTGCTAAAGTATGTTTGAAAGTGCCATATGCACAGCTTTTATAAATGTGAGCTAATTTAAATTGATATTTGTGTATTATATTAAGTAAGTTTTGTAATATAAGTCAGTTATGCAATAGCGAAGCATTGCAGGGTCCACTATGGTTTGAATATATTTTACATAATTTTTCAATTCTTAACTGCATATAATAATTAAACATCTGCTAAGTATAACTCAAAACAAAAACATTTTGTCTCATATATGGGCTCAATTTAAATTTAAAATAAATTTGCTGCTGTCTAGTAAATTCATAATTGTATTTGTCAAAGTGACTTACGAACTTGTTACGAATTAGTAGGGAGAAAAACTGGGAAAAATAATTTATTATAATTAAATTTACACAATATGAATATGAGTAGAGTATAAATTTTTAGTTGAAGTATAACACAAAAAAGAACCACAAATTTAATAAAAATGTAGGTAACAATATTTCACTTCGATTTTATATAAAATTGTGTATCTGTCGAGAGTGCCACAAAATTTATTTAAATTATTTAAAAATAACTGTAATTCATATTGCCGCTCTAAAATGTGCTGAGTTGTGGTAAAATGTTCATATGTTATGTGATATTGCCGACATTCAAATGGTTTACATAAAAAGTCACTGGGACGCGTATATAAATCAATTTGTTAAGCGAGAAAAAAATGAAAAATATACTAATTTATTCAGAAATGGAATAAACTGTATTTACTATAGTGCGACAAGCTTTAAATTTTTGTTGTATACAAAACAATATTAAAATGTCCTTGATAGAAATGTCCTAAAATAACATTAAACTGTTGTCGCTGGTGTTTGATAACTAAAGGCAGTTGTTGAATTTTTTAATTCAAAGGCTGTTTTCACTATCTGTTACAGTAATGGAATAAAATGTATTTACTATAGTGCGACAAGCTTTAAATTTTTGTTGCAAACGAAAAAAATTTTAAACTGTATTCGATAAAAATGCTCTAAAACAACATCAAACTGTTGTCGCTGCTGTTTGATAACTAAAAGCAGTAGTTGATTTTTTAATTCAAAGGCTGTTTTCACTATGTGTAAAATATTTTGTTATCTTACAGAACTTACTTTTCCTTAATATCCCATGAATGAGATATTATTGAGAAATTATCGTTATCAGTTACACAAAAATGTCACATTTTATGTCATGCCTATAACTAAGGCACAAATGGATTCCTCAATTACATTTGCATTCATGCTATATCCTTATTCTAATTTCACCATTCCAATTGCTGTTTTCACAGGAATTCTCTTGAAATTAGGCTAATTCAATAATGCTTTAAAAAGATTTTGTCAACTCATCTCAAAACTTCTTTCTTGCTTTCCTTACAAAGTCATACACCTGATGGTGAAAACAAACACAAAAAGTCATTCAATATTCTGTCTTATGCACAGTTTTTTCTGGTTTTGCGAAGATATAATGAAGACATTATCTTATTATATTGATTTTATTATACGTTTAAAGTTTATTAGATCAATCCTCGCTCGTAGAAGGTATCACAACACACGTTGCGTTAAGGAGTAAACCAAAAACACAACAAAAACTGAATACAATTATGAAAAGTCCTTTTCTAATGCCATATTTTTTGCGTCGGTTTTATTTACCGTTTTGGGTGGAATAAGTTATTTTGCTCCATCAGATACTCTGCAGCTTACCGACATACGAATGTTGCTTTTGTTTTAAAATATTTACAAGATTTCCTTTAAGACTGTTTCTTGTTGTATTTGTTAAAGTTCTATTTGTGTGCAATCCAGTGCAAAAAAATATTTGGGCTAAGCAAAAGCACCTCAGAAAAAAGAAATGTAGAAATAATGAAATAAATCCCGTAGAAAAAAGTTACTTTGCACAGAGTACCCTAAAAAAGTAAATACTCTAAACTTTGCCCAGGGGAGATGGCAATGACGCCTCTGCGCCTTCCTCTGTATATGTATACACTCCCTATACACTCTCCTTAAAGGTCTGTTTGTATGGCTGTAGCTTGATTTATTGTTGAGTCATAAAACGAAGAAATCCTCAAATCCTTCTTTATACTGTCGTAGGCTCAACATACCGTATCGCATGTAGTATGTGTGAGAGTGCGACACCACTCGCACTCATACATATGAAATTCTCATAATCTCATAATCGAAGAGAAGCTATATTGCGCTTTGGACAGATATGTTTTCTATCGTCGACAAAGTCGTCAACAACATTCACATCTTGAGAGATTGAAACAGAAATGCTCTACTTTGCAAGCATTTGTCGCCTTCCTTCTGTGCGATACTTGCGTTTACGCTTTTTTTGTTGCCACCATTGACATTCATTTGATTTCTTTTTTGTAGGATTTTATACGGAGAGGTCTCTCCGTCTGTGTCCCTCGATTACCCTGTGTGCGTTTTGGCATCCTCTTTGCCTCTGCGTTACATCAGTAAGGAAAGGACGACTTGTTCAAGAGATTTGTGTTGGATTCCTTATTGGATTCTTTTTTTTTTTTTTTTTGCTTTTGTAAATAGAGTTATTTAACGCTAAAGACGTGTTTTGTGTGTGATTTTATTCATTGGCATATAGATTTGATACAGTGTGGGAGGAGTAGCAGAGAGGGCACGTGCTGAACACATTTGTATAATAACAATTGTGCTGATAAGATTGTTGAAGATTTTTCATAGTAATTAAATTTATTTTGATGTTGCAATTTCAAAGCAACCATTAGGGGACTTTTGTAAATGTAAAGCTGAGTAGCAAGTGTATTTTAGGGATTTATCACAACAACAAAATCTTTTCAGTATAAAGAGAAAAGAATTTCTGTTTTGACATTTATATCAATTTAATTAAATTGATTAGCATTTTTGGGGCCATCTGTGCTCGGTTGACTACGAAACGTTTCATTGAAATGAATTGAATACTTTTGTATATTCCAATAACAGATACTGACAGAAATTGGAGAAGTTTTGTTTATAATGTATTTTGAGTTTATTTGGGGATGTGCTAAATGGTAATATGTAAACGGAAGAATACTCTTATAAAAATAAATGTGCCAATGTGTGTGTGTAGAGGTTTTATAAACTAGTCAAACCAATAGCGAAGCCATTAGGTGATTATCTACAAAAATGGAGTAACACAAAAGCAGATCAAATCCGAGTTTTAAAATATAAGGTCATCTGTACAACAGTTAACAAATTTATAAAATAAGGTGACTCACTTTTGATGAGCACTGTACAGAATGTCAAATTGTGCCAAACTCAAAGAGATGGAATACTTTGATAGAATGACAAAATGCCATTAAATTAAAAAAAACATGTATATATAAAATTCAGAAAATTTATTATAATTCATAAATTTCATAAAATAAATTAAATAAATTTACAAATATTAAGATAAAACTCATAAATGGTATGAAAGGCATAACAGGCATACAATTTATTACACTATGACACAATTTGATGGTCATTGTCTCGGGGGTGAACCAAACCAATATCAAACGATAGCATTTGACCTCAGTAACAAAACCCTAAACTCCATTCACAAATTTTTAACCCAGTGTATACAAAATTCTTGACGTAGTGGTGTTGCACTGTTTGCGCAAAAATAGACTTTTTAACATTTCATTTTGATTTTATTTTGAAACCTCTGACTCGTAGAGGTTATTTGTCTTCGGTGACTCTTAGTGAAATTTTCCGAAGAATATTTCTATCAAAGATTCTAATCCTTGACCTCCGTCCAATGTTGACATTTAAACATTATTTCAAAATTGGGCCAAAAATGTCCCATGCGGGTGGGAGCTAGAGGGTTAAAGTGTTCCGAGAAAATATTCCCCTGATGGTTTTAATGTAGGTCTCCGAAGACATGAAATACCCCAAACGTATTTTTGCAGATGATTTTTCATATTCTTTGATTCGACTTTTGACCAAAAAAATCAAACTTTAAACCACTGTAAAAAAAATATGTGACGTAGTGGAGCAAAATGGAGTTCAGGGTTTTGTTACTGAGGTCAAATGCTATCGTTTGATATTGGTTTGGTTCACCCCCGAAAAAGTGTGTTGCACTGTGTTATTATTAAACTGATAAATTTTATAAAATTTTCAAATTTCATAAAATGCATAAAATTTATAAATTCATAAGATCGGGAATTAAGTGTACGCTCGGAGAGTAAGGAACTCTGAGAACAACGCCAAATTGTTGATCATTTATTTTTCCTCCGGATTGAAGCCAAGTTTTTTCTGAAATTCATCTCTTTCTTATTTGTTGGGCCTACCCACGGTACCCTCTGGAAACAAGGAAAGTATCAAGGGGTGTTTTTGCTACAGCAAAAATTAAGAGTCGGAGAGCATTAATTGATGGATAAATATTTCAACATAAGAGGTGTAGCAAAGTGACTTGGCGCTCGCCGATTAATATAACTAACCAGTACAGAAATTTCAGTCAGGTAAACTGAATGATAAATATCATCACCCAATATAAGATATTGTTTAAGTCTTGAGTTATTGAAATTAATAGATTTTTAATTTAAATAAAATTACTTATGTATTATTTTTTGTCTGCATGTAGAGAAAAAACGTAAAAGATTTTACTCATTTGTACGGAAGGTACAATTAGGGCAGCGCAACGTGTCTGATTTTTTTCGTAAATCAACGTTTAATGATCGCTTATATTTGCAAAACTTGTCGGAATTCAGTGTACATACAAAAATTATATGTATGTAAAAGGGGAAATATCGGTTGTTTATATGGGAGGTATCAGAAGGGGTGTGTCAAATAGTTATGGTTGCTGAGGCTTTGCATCCTATTACAAGATAAATTAACTGACAAATTTGAATATCCCCCAGGGCCGGCTTAGAATTTATAGGAGAAATATTAATTTTCCAAACAAGGTCACTTTGTATGAGAGGTACCAGAAGGGGTGATCCGATATAGGCCATATTCATTCCTGATTCAAATCTTCATAACCGTACACGCAAGATTTTACTGAATTCAGTGTACTTACAAAAACGATATGTATGTGAGACTATGGGGATGGGTTCGGTCAATTGTTTGGGAGGTACCAGAAGGGATGTGTCAAATAGGTAGGTTTTCAGAGGTTCTGCCTCCTTTCACAAGACAAATTTTCATTAATTTTCATTACCCCCCAAGTGTCCGTTTGGAAGTTATGGGAGAAATATTAATTTTCCAAAAATAGGTAATTTTGTATGGGAGGTACCAGAAGGCGTGAACCATTATAGTCCATGTTCATTCCTGAGTCCAATATTCATAAGCGAACATCATACGCAGAATTTGAGTGAATTCAGTTTACTTACAAAAAATATATGTATGTAAGATTATGGGGATGAGTTCGGTCATTTGTATGGCAGGTACTAGAAGGGGTGATCTGATATAGTCCATATTCATTCCTGATTCAAATCTTCATAACCGTACACCTTACCGGCCGTGGCATAGTGGTTAGAACACGCGACTACCATGCGGGAGACCACAAGTTCAACTCCTGGCTCCAATCATCTTAAAAAAAAGAAAAATTTTCTTTCATTGTCAGCTCCCCTCGAATGCTTTTGACAGCAACTTCGCAGTATACATAAGTGTCGAGTCAATCGGCTTGTCGAGTAAGAGCTTCTCAAACAGTGACGTTCGCATTCGTCGATAAACAAGTAGGTGCCGTTAGTTGTGAATCTAAAAATAGAAAGCGTGTTAATTCACAACAACGCGAGAAGATATCCCATACCTCATTCATGGGGTGTAAAAGGAAATTAAGTTTAAGAGCACCTTACGCAAAATTTTACTGAATTAAGTTTACTTACAAAAAAGATATGTATGTGAGACTATGGGGATGGGTTCGGTCAATTGTTTGGGAGGTATCGACCAATTTTCATTAACCCTAAGTGTCAGTTTTTAAGTTATCGGAGATTAATTAATTTTTTAAAAATAGTTAATTCTGTATGGGAGGTACCAGAAGGCGCGAACTGATATAGTCCATTTTCATTCCAGAGTCCAATTATCATAAGCGAACTTCATACGCAAAATTTGAGTGAATTCAGTTTACTAACAAAAAAGATATATATGTAAAATTATTTGGGTCAATTCGGTCAATTGTATGGGAGGTGCCAGCAGGGGTGTGGCAAAGGTTTCGGTTTTTTTAGGGTTTGTCTACTTTTGCAAGACAAATAAACTAACAAAATTTGAATATCCTCCGGTCATCTTTTTGGAAGTTATGAAAGGAATATTAATTAACCAAAAATAGGTAATTTTGTATGGGAGGTACCAGAAGGGGTTGGGCTATTCTGCCCATTTACAATCCCATTAGTCGTTTCGAAAAATAATAATACTGGTAAATTTTCAAACCGATCCGTTGAGGTTTACCCGAGTTATCCTGCTGACCAGCTATCCAACCAGCCAGACAGACGGACATAGCTCAATAGCCTTAAAAAGTCCTGAAACGAATTTGGTCTTAAGATACTACTACTCCTTTAATGCGTTACAATTTTTTTTGGTATCAAATGATATATACCCTCATCCCTGATGATATAATAACGGTCGTGGCCCATTCAGCCGTTCTTTATTGTTATGACGTAGTGTTTATCTATTAAAAAACAATCTATCAACAATATAGTTTAAATGTATATACATCATTTATAGTGCTTGTATAATCAATATCAATAATATCCATATAATAAACCTTAAATTCGTCTAAAGTCGATTAGAGATTATTGCCGTTGAACACAATTCTACGAACATTTTAGCTCTCAGTATTATTTACTATCCTTGTTATATCGTCTGCAATCGTCTATTGCTACTTTGAAGCCTAAATCGTTTTAAAACTTAGTAAATATTTTATAATTGCATAAACAAGTACCTGATTGCTTTTCAGTAAATCGTCTGTTTATTAATATAGATATTTCCCTTAAATGTTGCCAACATCATCGTTTAGGGAAGATAAATAATCATTCACAACAACATTTTGTAAATACAAACGTATAATTTCCAGAACATTTTGGTAGAAACTTTAATCCGATTCGATTGTATATCAGTCATCTCATAAACTGGTTTGAGTTCATTTAGTAGGAAATTTTTGAAGTGTAAGTAATATGAGAACACACATAGGAAAACATTCAATATTCAATTGTTTGCGCTTTTGTTGTGCTTCCATATATTTGCCTCCCTTAAAAGTACAAAATAAAGTCAAGTTTTGGGGTGTTATACGGTGAACAGCATGTGCATAATTTTAGGAAAATGTAAATGTACTTAAAATGTTGGAAATTTTTTTTATACAGTAGTGATCAATCATTTAATTAAAAGTCATGGCATATCACAGTACAACATTTTTCAGCTCATTAATTTGGGACTCAATACTGAGGACTGCATGTAAAAGTAGCCCCAAAAAGAAGTAGTTCTGCATCATTCGCTTTGTCAAGTTACATGCCATAATAATATAATATCGATTTGAAGTTAGTAAGTATCGTATGGGGGAATTTGTCACGTTTTAGGCTTTTTTGTTTGACATAACTCGAGAACCACTGGTCCGATTTAGCTGAGACAAATTTAAAAAATTAAGAATTACAATTCCGTTAATCTGTTCACATAACGTTTCCATACAAAAGCAACAGTTTCACTTTTCCATTCATTAAATGATTTTTAACTGGGTTTATTTTGTAGCAGTTGCAATAAAACTGTTGTACTCCGTATGATTTACTTGGAATGTTACTTATGATAATCATACACCACCATATACCAATATAACAAAAGGGCCTAAAACGTGACAAATTTCCCTATACGATACTTACTAACATCAAATCGATATTAAATTATTATAGCAGGTTACTTGACAAAACGAACTTCTACTTTTTGGGGCTACTTTCACGTCCAGTTCTCAGAATTAAGTCCCAAAATTATGTGTTGTACTGTGTATGCGGAAAATTTTAGCTCAATACTGATAAATTATATGCCTATATATAATATAATAATTATAGTCGAGTATATTATTCAAAACCTGCTTTTTAATAGTGTAAATAGAAATTTGCAGATTTTTCAAAATTTACAAAAATGTAATACCATTTAAAACGGTGTTAAATTAGTTTTCACATTTCTACGTCATATAAATTGGCAGCGACACAAAAATTTTGCATACTCTCTCTGATATCACTCTAAACTGCAGCATACTTTTGGGCTATATATTTACAAAATTCTATTCATGATGTGCAATCAATACCGCATGTAAACTTCATTTGTTAAATATTCATTCACTGAAGCATAACCCAAACGGATTTGAGAACAAAATATCGTGGCATACTTTTAGGTTTCGTCTAGGCCAAAATGTAAATGCAGTGTGTTTTTGTTTGAAAGTGAAAACATTTACATTTGAAATGCAAATGTGAACTCAGAAAAGTGTTACTTCAATAATTAAAAAGGCAAATGTAAGCAGAGACTAGACCAACATAGTGTGAATACAAAAGTGAAAGGTGAACTTTATATTGTGGCACAGAACTAAGCGACACAAAATGTTTTGTTTTTTATGTGACACAAAGTTTTCTATACACATGTCGCTGCTGTTGTTGTGTGCATGTGTTAAGAATATGTCAAAAATATTACAAAGAACAATTTTTAACCTAGAAACACATATGATGTCAAAGAGAGTGACACATACTGTTAGATGCATTTTGACATTATTGGAATTTATGTCGCTCACAATGGCAGGTAGTCACTTTTTTTCTCTTGATCACATGTCAAATTTTCACATTAAAATGCAGTGGTTTTGCTGTTGAGCAAAAGCGCACTTTGCCGTATAATAGTTTTATGTGGGGCATGTATTTAGAAGTTGCGGAGTTAAATATATGCTGCGATAGAAAATGACTGTACGCAACTACAAGAGAGTCATGTACGGCGTACACATTTAATGTGCACATCAACACTTCAATAAAAAAACACCACCTGCAGTGATGAAGGTTTCGATTTTTGCTACAGCCAGATGGGTAAAAATTTTGTTTGATATAACTATTTCCTATAGAGATTCCTGAATCCTCCTAAATTTTGGAGTAATTAATCTAAACAACTACTGACGAACGTCATATCTTTAGTTTGCATTAAGGCTGCTTATATGTCAATCAAAAATCCGTCACGCTACACCACATACTATACATGACGATAATGTCTCCCATAGGAGACACAAATAAGATATACAAGGTTAGGCAACAAAAATGGTTGCATAAGTGAATAACATCTATAGGTATTGCACTTTGAGAAAGAATATTAAAACGCTTTTAAGAGCAGCGTATATAAAGTTGTACGTCATTTATAAAACAAGTAATTCAAAGAATTTGTGGCAAGCAATAAATGTTTGTTTTTACCCAAATTTAATCGCAAATCAATAAGGCCTTTAATATACAGGTAAGCAGGTAACATGTATAACATATGCAAGGCAGACGCAGAATGTTTGTGTCATTAACTCAAACTTTATTTAAACACATCAAAAAATACTCACTGCATTGTAGTCTTGTCATTGGTAGGCCACATGATTTGATGGCAAGAGAAAATAACTTCAGACATACAACACAACATATGTGAACGTAGTAGCACAATCATTAGTCTGTTCACTCAAGAAGAGCAATCAAACTTCTTATATGTAAGGTGTATAATCCCCTAGAAATTCATCAATCATTCTTTAATTGTTTTTCTCCGTATATGGTTACATTACAAAGCCGTGTTGTCGTTGCTCGGGAGCCAATAAGCAGAATACACCTGTGTTCCCAGGACATATTACACCTGTGCAAAATGCTTATGTGTAAAGTATTGTATATTCTTCCCATAAGGCTGTACATAATGGTTTTGGGTTAAGTACATCATTAAGTGGAAGGTCAAGATAGTTTTCTCTCAAATTGACTACAAAATTAAGGTTTTTTGTTAAAGATCTTAGGAAATTTGCTGATGTATCACATTAAGTATTTATTATATTCATTATGTGGGGTCCATATACATGTAAATAGCTTGTTGTCAGCAATTTTTTAGCATACTTTAAGGCATGCCTTAGTGTATTGTCATAATAAGTACAGCATGTTTTGTGGATTCTTAAAGTAGTGAAAAATGGTGTATACTTGTAGGCAAACAAAAACAAAATCAACATTTTTGGGATAATATTAAATAAACGATTTCTATTACCCAAAATGTTGTGGTTTTTATTTATATTGGGTTATTACTTATGTATTTTCTTTAAATATGTTATGCTTTCTTGTATTAGATGACAAAGTTGGCATAACCACCGTACATGCAATGCGATGGGTGTGGGAGGTATACACACGACGAAAGGACTAAGACTTTCTTTAAAGCTACCGTGGAGTATGACACGAATTTAGATCTTGACTTATAGTCGGCTGAAGTTATGTATGTGTGTTTTATGCTGATGTTGGGCTCCAGCCCATTAGAACATACTTTATTTCCGCTGTTAAGGTGTACTTGTACATTAGGGTAATAACTTTTTGCATTTTTTGCAAATATCAAATCTCCCTAGACAAAATCGTGTAGGGCATGGAAAAATATTAAGAACTGCGTTTTTAGTTTTTCGCTATCGTTAAAAAAGGTTACGCACCAAACGCGTTAAAGTTTTGAATCAAACAAAGTTTAAAAAATTTTTTTTATTGAAATAAAAATAGTACAAGATATATATCCGCTTTGTAAAACATCGCGTATTTTGAACCTAAAGTTTATATCTTACAATACCTACTTGTAATCATTTATTGTTATTATTTGTTTACATACTTACATATGTATAAACCAAATTTAAAAAATTGTTATTAAAAAAAATAAAAAAAACTTACATTAAAGGCATTTTAGAAATCGCTGTCGGTGCGTAAGGTTTTTTTAGCAAATTGAACTGCAATAGTTTTTTTATCATTAATACAAAATTTGTCATTAGAAAAGCCCTAGGGAGAATGTTGCCCAAAAAAAGTTATTACCCTATTGTACATATGCCACAGCAGCAGATACTAACGATACTTATCTCGTCTGTCGCCTTGTAACCGAATTTGTTGTGATCCTTATTTGGGACAAAATGAACTTTTCAAAAAGCTTGCCCTGTGCCGATAGCGTTAACATTCCAGCTTTAATAAAGGAATCGTTACGGCTTCCTTCTAAGCTGCTGGGAGAAACCCTTAGTTGAAGCAGTTGTGTAAGTCCAAAAACGTCAAAAGGACAAAGCCGTCGTTTTCAAGGCAAGATCGGGGATGCCATCAATCGCATTTGACCTTCGGTTAAGTCTTCTTCGCAAAGTGCCACCAATTTCATCAGGTTTTATAACTCATACCGGTTCCACTTATCGTCATTGTGGCATTTTTCCCCGTCCGAAGTGAATTCATTATAAATTGAACCGTATTCAGGACATTGTTATCTTGAGACTTGTTCAGCAATTTCGCAAATAAAGTATATTAAATATCAAATCAAAGGTACAGGTATATTATCCTTGTCACCTCCCAAAAATGATAAGTCTTTGCAGATTTTGAATAGCTAAAGTGATTGGATTATGTTAACCCGTGCCGCTAAGGGCTTTAAGTTATGAAGCTCCAGTAGCCACGACAAATCGAATTTCGATGAAATTAATTTTTGAAATTTAAGAATAAAAATTCCTATAATCTGTACGTATATAATTTCTCTGCATAATCAACAGTTTCAGAGTAATAAATACATTCATGGAAAAAAATTAAAAAATTTCCCAAAAAATTAAATTTTTTATTAACCTTCGCCTTACCAAAGGTTTTTATGTACGTCCTTTACCGATACCCACCAGGGTGACCACACTGCATTTGTATGCATTTACATACGGACGATCGAATCTGGATTGCCACATAAGACAAAGAATGCAGTGGATGTTGAGGACTATGATGACTATATGACTAGTGGAGAAGCTGAACATTCTGTCAGATTATGGTAAATGATAAAAATTCTTCTTAAGGCAGTGCGAAATGGTTCTATGAGGCCCCACAGGTAAATCGCTGTAAATAAGTGACGCTGTTTGAGATTTAATTAGAAGATTTTGAAACAAAAAACAACATATAAAGGGGTCAGAAGCAAAGGATTGCAAGTGACAAATTGACAAAAACTAAAATAAGTGTGCAGTCGAGTTCCTTGATACAATCTCTGTCTACTGGAATGAGATAAGATCTATTTTTGTTACCAGTGGTGATATCTAGCCGAAAAACAGTTCAAGTAATAACTGCACTATAATATGAAACCTTATCTCGAAATCAACTTTTTGTCACTTGTACCCTTTAGATTCAGAATATATCGACAAGCAACAACGTATATCGAAACACATAATAAATTAGTAATTGTCAGGCTTCTTCAATCA
>OZ035881.1:105904200-105931254 GCA_964034835.1 Muscina levida
TATTAGTAGTGTACAACAACCTTGCGGCACTCTGCGTACTTAATTAACCTTTGAGCATTCTCATTACAGCAACTATTAAAATAAATTAATTTTATAACCACAACGAAAATCATGTACAATAACCATTAAAACCGCGACACTTCGGTTAATGGCATGTTCGCAAGTGATTTGCTGTGCTAATAGCAGTAATAAATGAAACACCTCAAAGTATGCTATAAAATTTTTCAACCGCAAGATGTAGGCAATAGTACGTGAAATTGCCAAGGGAAAAAAACTTCTACCAGTCATAGTAATGAACTATGGGTGACGTCGAATAATTTAATTGAATATTCTAAAATTAACTCAAGTATAAATTATTCTTAAAAAATTATGAGTTGATAAAGTGATAAACTTATATGTCGCTGGATTGGGGTTACGATAAAAACACAACACAGTTGGGGAGTGTGGTTTTCAAAACGAATGCAAGGAATACAAAAGGCGATTGTGGAGGTCGGTTGAAAAAATATTACGGTAGTAATAGTATTAAGTAACTGATTTAAAACGTAGTAATCGATGAAAGGCATATCTTAAGCGTCATGGATGTAAGTGTGATACAAAGAAACTGGTATGGATCGCAAGCCACTGCTGTTATGCTCTTAGCTAGCGTTTTAACAATAAAGTCCTCTCCGATCGAACAAACAAACATCCAAATGTATCATAATCTATTCTTGGAGTCTTCGAGAGAAAAATACTTCGTTACCAGTACAGAAATTATAGCCAGGTGAGCTGACTGATAAATACTAGGGATGTAACGAATGTGCTTTAGCGAATGCGAATGCGAATGCGAATATTGGAATATTTTTTTTTGCGAAAGCGAATGCGAATACTTATTTTTGGTTTTTGCGAATGCGAATGCGAAAGCGCATATTCCAAAATTGTTTAGCGAATGGCAAACAATTGTTTACGTAAACGAATAATTTAGTATCATTCCTACTGTCTGCCTTTTCAAATACAAATATGTATTCCAGTTAAGTAATTAAGCATAAAATATTGATTTCAAAGTAAAACAAAAACAAGAATATATATAATTCTCAGAAATTAAGTCTTTAAGGTAACTAAACAACAATTTACTTTCGAAAACTTTGACGTATTCAGTATTCAAAGTTTAGTAGAGCCAAGTTGTATTTAACAAAAAGAAGCTATGCTTTTTTTCGCTATGCAATCTAGTTCTTAGTGGATCATAGATAAGTCCGGCTCCATAAGTCCAGTCCGGCTGGGAACACTTCCCGGAGGCGTAGCTAAGAACGGGCGTGCCAAAGGTACCAACTTTTGGTATTTCGAGCTGTTTCGTTTCCACCACAATAAAGGATCTTCTGAAATATTAATTTTTTTCTCTTTATTGTATTCAGCTAACAATTTTATTGCATGAGAGACTGAAAACGTTATCTCTTGCATGTCGTCATCAGTCTCACTATTACTATTACTTGTATGAATACGAATGCGAATATTGGAAAAATTTTTTTTGCGAAAGCGAATGCGGATGCGAATATTGAAATATATATTTATACGAATGCGAATGCGAAAGCGAATGTACAAAACGATGCGAATAATCGTTCGTTACATCCCTAATAAATACCCTCTCGATTTATCGAAATTTCCCGATTTTTTAATTAAATTTATCATGAAATATTACTACTTGTCCGGCAAGCTTAAACGATTGAGAATAGGTATTTCGGTCGTATATAAAAACTATAGAAAAGTTTAACTTAATATTTCAGGGAAAATGAAACTGTATTTTACGGTACCAACTGAGAATCTAGGAAAAACTCTATAATTAATCGCACAAAATTCTCAACAGAAATTTAAATTTCTTAAGTTTCACCCATAAATAAAAAATATTAACAGTAAAATATTTTCAACGCTTTAAGGGGTTTCTTTTAGAAATAAGTAGAAAATGTTAATTTCCGAAAAATTGGCCACTTTTTGTAGGAGGTACCAGTAAGGGAAGCAAAACGTGTCCGACCTTTATTCGTAAGTCAACATTCAATAAATTTTAACCTTGTGCAAAATTCCATTAAATTCATTGTATTTCCATGGGGTAAAAAGGTAAATTATGTTTTCCAAAAAAAGAAGAAATCTGTAGAACTATTTGGTTGATTTTGGTCATTTGTACATGATGTACCAAAACGGGAGCGGCAAAAGTTAAAATTTTCTAAAATTTTTTCTAATTTTACAAGATAATCAAACTGACCAAATTCAAATATCCTCCAGCTGTCCGTTTAGATATTAGAGGAGAAATATTAATATTCTTTAAATAGTAATTTTGAATAGAAAGTTTCAGAAGGGGTTATCCGATATAGAAAATTGTAGAAAAACTAATTGGACCAGATCAGTGCGTATTTAGACCCGGTAAATCTACGACGGATCAAATATTCACCTTACGACAAAACCTGGAAAAAAACCCATGAAAAGCAGATCGACACCTACCACCTCTTCGTCGACTACAAAGCTGTCTTGGACTCTCCGATAAGGAATAGGCTTTATGAGGCCATTTCTGAGTTTGGTATTCTTGCAAAACTGATTCGACTTTGCAGATGTACCTTGGAAAACACCAAATCATCGGTAAGGATTGGTAAGGATCACTCTTAACCATTCAACACCGATAGAGGTCTCAGGCAGGGTGATAGCTTGTCCTGTACACTATTTAATATTATTATGGAGAAGGTGATGAAAAAGGCTGGCGTCAATATGTCTGCCACCATATTCCACGAGAGCCACATGCCACTATTCTATGCCGATGATATAGAAATCATTGGCCGAAATCTGCGGGATGTTACTGCAGTTTTCTCATCACTAGAAAAGTCAACAAGAACAAAACAAAAATAATAATTTCGTCGAACAAAGAGTCCTCTCGTTGGGGTCGGACCATGTTCTGTTGTATACTGCCGAATCGTGGGTACTTACGACACCTGGGAGTATTCGAGAGAAATGTACTCCGAAAAATATATGGACCTCACTGTATCGACGGCAAGTTTCGTCATCGGCTGATCCATGAGCTGTATGAGCTTTACCACGACATCGACGTAGCTAAAAGAGTAGGAATCCATCGACTTCGTTGGCTTCGACATGTTGCCAGAATGGATGTTAATGCTCCAGCGAGAAAGGTGTATGAAGGTGAACCTGAAGGACGGCGCAGAGCAGGGAGACCCAAACTTCGTTGGAAGGTCCAAGTGATTGGCGTCGTGTCACTATCTGGTAGAACTAACTGGAGAGCTCATACATATGATCGAAGCGTGTGGAATTCTTTTATATTTCTGGCCTCAAATTGTCGAACCACGTTCGTAAGTTGTAATGGACCACTTAAATAAGTATGTAAGTAGGAGGTACAAGGACGTATGGGGCTATTCTGTACATTTATAATCCAATTGATTAATTTTGAATAAAATAATACTACCTAATTTTCATAGAGATCAGTTAAGGTTTACTCGTATTATCCTGTCCTAAAGCCATCCAGCCAGCAGGCCGAACAGACAGACAGACGAACGTAGCTCAGTCGTCTAAAGGGTCCTAATTTGGTCTTCTTAAATGCGTTACACTTTTTCCCGTATCAAATCTGTTGTTGCTTACACATAAGAAAACAATGAAGACGTGTTGATACATGAACTGAAACTTTTACATTTCATTTAAAATTGTGTTAATAATATTTGATGTCAAACATCCTATTAATATTATAAATGTGAATGTCTGTCTGTTTGTTTGTTTGTATGTTTGTTGCTCAATCATGCCTAAGCGGCTGAACGGATTTTAATGAAATTTGGAAGTTAGTTAGTGTACTATATGGAAATTGCCGAAGGCTAAAATTTTTTAAATTTTTAACCTTATGGGCGGAGTGGGCATGGCAAAACTTTTTTTTGAGCTAAGGAGATAAAATTTGATAGACAGATACTACACGGCAACACGAATATGAATATGCGGAAGAACTTTTAATTTTGAACCAGTGGGCGGAGTGGGCGTGGCAAAACATATTTTTAGAGCTAGGGAGATAAAATTTGATACACAGATAGTACACGGCAACACGAATATGAATATACGGACGAAATTTTAATTTTGAACCGGTGGGCGGAGTGGGCGTGGCAAAACTTTTTTTAGAGATAAAATTTGATACCCAGATAGTACTAGGCAACACGAATATGAATATGCTGACGAAATTTTAATTTTGGACCAGTGGGCGGGGTTGGCGTGACAAAACTTTTTTTGAGCTAGAGAGATAAAATTTGATACCCAGATAGTACTCAACAACGCGAATATGAATATGCAGACGAAATTTTATTTTGGATCCAATGGGCATAGTGGTCTTGGCAACACTAATTCGAATATGCAGACCAAATTTTAATTTGGACCCAATGGGCTTAGTGGGCGTGGAAATACATTATTTTAGAGCTAGAGATACAATCTGATACCCTGATAGTGCTCGACAACATGAATATGAATTTTCAGACAAAATTTTAATTTTGACTCAATTGGCGATGTGGGCGTGGCAAAACTTTTTTAGAGATGGGCGGATTTAACGTCGCCAATTTGTATTTTAATCCTAGAGGGACATTTTCTGACCAAATTGTTATTTTTAATCAGTGGGTGGAGGGGCGTGGCGAAACGATATCTTAGCCCTTAAAAGATTTGATACACATATGTATATTACTTGGCACTACAATTACAAATTTGCGGAGGAAATTTTATTTTTTTTTAGCAACATAATAAATAGATAATTCTTTGCCAACAATTACTAATATTCAATCAGTGGGCGGAGGGGCCATGCTTAAATCGAACCTTAGCCCTAGAAAAATAGAATTTGGAATTTCAAACGTCAATTTTAATATTTTATCCTAGAGACATGAAATTTGGTGCACAGATATACTCGATCAGCGGGCGGATGGTCATTGTGAGAAATAACATTTGACACAATAAAAACGTTGCTGATTGAACTGGATTGGGACTTACTTGGGGTAACGAATTGTTTACCGAGTTCATAAGATCAACGCTAAAAATTATCCCATTATGAAAGCAAGCCAACCATATTATTATCGAGTTAAGGAAACGTTGCTAAAGTGTGTTTGAAAGTGGCATATGCACAGCTTTTATAAATGTGAGCTAATTTAAATTGATATTTGTGTATTATATTAAGTTAGTTTTGTAATATAAATCAATTATGCAATAGCGAAGCATTGCCGGGTCCACTAGTGTTTGAATATATTTTACATAATGTTTCAATTCTTAACTGCATATAATAATTAAACATCTGCTAAGTAACATATAAACTCGAAACAAAAACATTTTGTCTCATATACATCAATTTAAATGTAACATACATTTGTTGCTGTCTAGTAAATTCATTATTGTATTTTGAAAAGTGACATACGAACTTGTTACGAATTAATAGGGAGAAAAACTAGGAAAAATAATTTATTATAATTAAATTTACACAATATGAATATGAGTAGAGCATAAATTTTTAGTTGAAGTATAACACCAACACCAACGATAATGCCTGGTACGATGACCAATGCCGCAATGCCACCCGGGAACAAGATGCTGCTTACAGGGCCAAACTGCAGCCAATGGCAACGCGAGCTGTTCATGAAAAGTATAGGAGAAGAGGCGGGAGGCGACTCGACTCTTCAGGCGAAAAAAAACGAGAGCTTAAGGAGCGGAATAATGTGTGTATTGAAGATTACAGGAACAGAGGTGAAGCCCGAAATTCTATCAGAAGATAAAAGGAAAGGTACATGGAACAGGTCTTCCCTCCTGTAAAGACAAGGAATGGTCATCTCGTTACTGACTCCGAGAGCGTACTGAGAATATATAAAGATCACTTCTGCAGCCTATTGATGTGTGAAAACTCGGCTGATGAAGACTGTGCACCAATCCTAGATGATAACATCGAGTGTCCACCTCCGAGCCAAGCTGAGATAACAACTGCCATATCCCGCCTAAAGAACAACAAGGCCGCTGGGGCTGATGGTCTTCCAGCTGAGTTGTTTAAGGCGGGTGGAGATGAGCTTGTTTTAAGCATGCAACAGCTCATAGAGAACATTTGGCTTCAGGAGAGCATGCCAGAGGATTGGAATCTCAGTGTGCTATGTCCAATCTACAAAAAAGGTGACCGTAGTGAGTGTAAAAACTATCGTGGAATTAGCCTCTTACCCATTGCGTATAAGGTCCTGTCTAGCATACTGTGTGAACGTCTAAAGCCAATTGTGGAAAACCTGATTGGACCTTATCAGTGCGGCTTTAGACCAGGCAAATCCACGACGGATCAGATATTTACACTACGGCAGATTCTTGAGAAAACCCATGAGAAGCAAATCGACACTTACCACCTCTTTGTCGATTACAAAGCTGCCTTCGATAGTCCCATCAGGCATCGACTATACGAAGCCATGTCTGAGTTCGGTATTCCTGCGAAGATAATTCGTCTCTGCCGGTGTACCCTTACGAATACCAAATCCTCTGTTCGGATTGGCAAGGATCTATCTGCACCATTCGATACGACGAGAGGTCTTAGACAGGGTGACGGTTTGTCATGTATGCTGTTCAACATAGTGATGGAGAAGGTGTTAAGGAAAGCAGCGGTTAACATGTCTGGCACCATATTTAATAAGAGCCACATGCTGCTCGCATATGCCGATGATATCGACATTATCGGTCGAACGATGCGAGAGGTAACAGCTATTTTCACATCAGTTGAAAGGGAGTCAGCAAAAATGGGTTTGGCAGTGAATGAGGACAAGACGAAGTTAATGGTATCATCGAACAAAGTGTCCACCCGTTGGGGACGCAGCGTGAACGTTGAAAACTATTGCTTTGAGGTAGTGGATGAATTTATCTACCTTGGATCCGCCATGAACAAGAACAACAGTGTCAGCCTCGAAATAAAACGGAGAATAGTGCTTGCTAACAGGTGTTTCTTTGGACTACGCGAGCACTTTATAAACACCACCCTATCTCGAACTACCAAAGTCCAGCTGTACCAGGTACTAATTTTACCGGTCCTGTTGTACGCATCCGAATCTTGGGTGCTTACACAGGCAGATGCAGCTCATCTGGCGGTGTTTGAGAGAAAAATACTCCGCAAAATATATGGACCCATTTGCGTAAACGGCGAGTTTAGGATTCGGATGAACCATGAGCTGTACGAGTTATACCACGACATTGATGTCGTCAAGCGGATCAAAGTGCAACGATTACGCTGGCTAGGCCATGTCGTGAGAATGGATGAGGATACTCCAGCGCGAAAGGTATTCTATCAAGACCTCGAAGGACGGCGCAAAAGAGGGAGACCGCGACTACGTTGGAAGGACCAGGTGGAGGAATCACTGACGCTGCTTGGTAGGACTGACTGGAGACGGTGCGCACAAGATCGAAGCGAATGGAAATCTTTGATCATTTCGGCCTCTGACTTAGGCACTAAGATATAAATATATATATGTGTCAAGTTGTTTTAAAGGCTAATAATAATAATAATAACACCAACAACGAACCACAAATTTAATAAAAATGTAGGTAACAAAATTTCATTGCGATTTTATATAAAATTGTGTATCTGTCGAGAGTGCCACAAAATGTATTTAAATTATTTAAACATAAATGTTATTCATATTGCCGCCCTAAAATGTGCTGAGTTGTGGTAAAATGTTCATATGTTATGTGATATTGCGGCATTCAAATGGTTTACATAAAAAGTCACTGGGACGCGTATATTAATCAATTTGTTAAGCGAGAAAAAAATTAAAAATATACTAATTTATTCAGAAATGGAATAAACTGTATTTACTATATTGCGACAAGCTTTAAATTTTTGTTGCATACAAAACAATATTAAAACGTCCTTGATAGATATGTCCTAAAATAACATTAAACTGTTGTCGCTGGTGTTTGATAACTAAAGGCAGTTGTTGATTTTTTTAATTCAAAGGCTGTTTTCACTATCTGTTACAGGAATGGAATAAAATGTATTAACTATAGTGCGACAAGCTTTAAATTTTTGTTGCAAACGAAAAAAAATTTAAACTGTATTCGATAAAAATGCTCTAAAACAACATCAAACTGTTGTCGCTGCTGTTTGATAACTAAACGCAGTAGTTGATTTTTTAATTCAAAGGCTGGTTTCACTATGTGTTAAATATTTTGTTATCTTACAGAACTTACTTTTCCTTAACATCCCATGAATGAGATATTATTGAGAAATTATCGTTATCAGTTACACAAAATGTCACATCTTATGTCATGCCTATAACTAATGCAAAAATGGATGCCTCAATTACATTTGAATTCATGCCATATCCTTATTCTAATTTCACGCATTCCAATTGCTGTTTTCACAGGAATTCTCTTGAAATTAGGCTAATTCAATAATGCTTTAAAAAGATTTTGTCAACTCATCTCAAAACTTCTTTCTTGCTTTCCTTACAAAGTCATACACCTGATGGTGAAAACAAACAAAAAGCCATTCAATATTCTGTCTTATGCACAGTTTTTTCTGGTTTTGCGAAGATATAATGAAGACATTATCTTATTATATTGATTTTATTATACGTTTAAAGTTTATTAGATCAATCCTCGCTTGTAGAAGGTATCACAACACACGTAACGTTAAAGAGTAAAGCAAAAACACATCAAAAATTGAATACAATTATGAAAAGTCTTTTTCTAATGCAATCTTTTTTGCTTTGATTTTATTTATCGTTTTGGGTGGAATTATTTTTATTTTTCTCCATCAGATACCTCTGCAGCTTACCGACATACGAATGTTGCTTTTGTTTTAAAATATTTACAAGATTTCCTTTAAGACTGTTTCTTGTTGTATTTGTTAAAGTTCTATTCGTGTGCAATCCAGTGGAAAAAAATATTTGGGCTAAGGCAAAAGGACCTCGGAAAAAAGGCAATGTAGAAATAATGAAATAAAATCCCATGGAAAAATTACTTTACACAGAGTCCCCTCAAAAAAGTAAATACTCTAAACTTTGCCCAGGGGAGATGGCAATGACGCCTCTGCGCCTTCCTTTGTATATGTATACACTCCCTATACAGTCTCCTTAAAGGTCTGTTTGTATGGCTGTAGCTTGATTTATTGTTGAGTCATAAAACGAAGAAATCCTCAAATCCTTCTTTATACTGTCGTAGGCTCAACATACCGTATCGCATGTAGTATGTGTGAGTGCGACACCACTCGCACTCATACATATGAAATTCTCATAATCTCATAATCGAAGAGAAGCTATATTGCGCTTTGGACAGATATGTTTTCTATCGTCGACAAAGTCGTCAACAACATTCACATCTTGAGAGATTGAAACAGAAATGCTCTACTTTGCAAGCATTTGTCGCCTTCCTTCTGTGCGATACTTGCTTTTACGTTTTTTTTGTTGCCACCATTGACTTTCATTTGATTTCTTTTTTGTAGGATTTTATATAAAGAGGTCTCTCCGTCTGTGTCCCTCGATTACCCTGTGTGCGTTTTGGCATCCTCTTTGCCGCTGCGTTACATCAGTAAGGACAGGACGACATGTTCAAGAGATTTGTGTTGGATTTCTTATTGGATTCTTTTTTTTTTTGCTTTTGTAAATAGAGTTATTTAACGCTAAAGGCGTGTTTTGTGTGTGATTTTATTCATTGGCATATAGATTTGATACAGTGTGGGAGGAGTAGCAGAGAGGGCACGTGCTGAACACATTTGTATAACAACAATTGTGCTGATAAGATTGTTGAAGATTTTTCATAGTAATTAAATTTATTTTGATGTTGCAATTTCAAAGCAACCATTAGGGGACTTTTGTAAATGTAAAGCTGAGTAGCAAGTGTATTTTAGGGATTTATCACAACAACAAAATCTTTTCAGTATGAAGAGAAAAGAATTTCTGTTTTGACATTTATATCAATTTAATTAAATTGATTAGCATTTTTTGGGGCCATCTGTGCTCGGTTGACTACGAAACGTTTCATTGAAAAGAATTGAATACTTTTGTATATTCCAATAACAGATACTGACAGAAATTGAAGAAGTTTTGTTCGAAATGTATTCTGAGTTTATTCGTGGATGTGTTAAATGGTAATATGTAAACGGAAGAATACTCTTATAAAAATAAATGTGCCAATGTGTGTGTGTAGAGGTTTTATAAACTAGTCAAACCAATAGCGAAGCCATTAGGTGATTATCTACAAAAATGGAGTAACACAAAAGCAGATCAAATCCGAGTTTTAAAATATAAGGTCATCTGTACAACAGTTAACCAAATTTATAAAATAAGGTGACTCACTTTTGATGAGCACTGTACAGAATGTCAAATTGTGCCAAACTCAAAGAGATGGAATACTTTGATAGAATGACAAAATACCATTAAATTAAAAAAAATGTATATATAAAATTCAAAAAATTTTATTATAATTCATAAATTTCATAATATTATTTAAATAAATTTACAAATATTAAGATAACACTCATAAATTTTATAAAAGTCATAATAGGCATACAATTTATTAATATTAATCTGATAAATTTTATAAACTTTTCAAATTTCATAAAATGCATAAAATTTATAAATTCATAAGATCGGGAATTAAGTGTACGCTCGGAGGGTAAGGAGCTCTGAGAACAACACCAAATTGTTGATTATTTATTGTTCCTCCGGTTGAAGTCAAGTTTTTTTATGAAATTCATCTGCTTCTTATTTGTTGGGGCCTACCCACGGTACCCTCTGGAAACAAGGAAAGTATCAAGGGGTGTTTTTGCTACAGCAAAAATTAAGAGTCGGAGAGTATTAATTGATGGATAAATATTTCAACATAAGAGGGTGTCACAAAGTGACTTGGCGCTCGCCGATTAATATAACTAACCAGTACAGAAATTTCAGTCAGGTAAACTGATTGATAAATATCATCACCCAATATAAGATCTTGTTTAAGTCTTGAGTTATTGAAATTAATAGAATTTTAATTAAAATAAAAATTACTTATGTATTATTTTTTGTCTGCATGTAGAGCAAAAACGTAAAAGATTTGACTTATTTGTACAGAAGGTACAACTAGGGCAGCGCAACGTGTCTGATTTTTTTCGTAAATCAACGTTTAAATGATCGCTTATATTTGCAAAATTTGTCTGAATTCAGTGTACATACAAAAGTTATATGTATGTAAAAGGGGAAATATCGGTTATTTATATGGGAGGTATCAGAAGGGGTGTGCCAAATAGTTATGGTTGCTGAGGCTTTGCCTCCTATTACAAGATAAATTAACTGACCAAACTTGATTATCCCCAGGGCCGGCTTAGAAGTTATAGGAGAAATATTAATTTTCCAAACAAGATCACTTTGTATGAGAGGTACCAGAAGGGGTGAGCCGATATAGGCCATATTCATTCCTGATTCAAATCTTCATAACCGTACACGCAAGATTTTACTGAATTCAGTGTACTTACAAAAAAGATATGTATGTGAGACTATGGGGATGGGTTCGGTCAATTGTTTGGAGGTACCAGAAGATATGTGTCAAATAGCTAGGTTTTCCAGAGGTTTTGCTTCCTTTCACAAGATAAATTTTCATTACCCCTAAGTGTCCGTTTTGAAGTTATGGGAGAAATATTAATTTTCCAAAAATAGGTAATTTGTATGGGAGGTACCAGAAGGCGTGAACCGATATAGTCCATTTTCAATTCCAGAGACCGAATTTTCATAAGCGAACATCATACGCAAAATTGAGTGAATTCAGTTTACCAACAAAAAATATATGTATGTAAGATTATGGGGGTGAGTTTCGGGTCATTTGTATGGCAGGTACTAGAAGGGGTGATCTGATATAGTCCATATTCATTCCTGATTCAAATCTTTATAACCGTACACCTTACCGGCCATGGCATAGTGGTTAGAACACTCGACTACCATGCGGAAGACCACAAGTTCATCTCCTGGCTCCAATCATCTTAAAAAAAGAACAATTTTCTTTCATTGTCAGCTCCCCTCGAATGTTTTTGACAGCAACTTCGCAGTATAAGTGTCGAGTCAATCGGCTTGTCGAGTAAGAGCTTCTCAAACAGTGACGTTCGCATTCGTCGATAAACAAGTAGGTGCCATTAGTTGTGAATCTAAAATAGAAAGCGTGTTAATTAAGCGGTGGGGCAAAGGTTTCGGTTTCTTAGGGTTTGTCTACTTTTGCAAGATAAATAAAAATTCAAACATCCTCCAGTTCTCCGTTTGGAAGTTATGGAAAAAATATTAATTATCCAAAAATAGGTAATTTTGTATGGGAGGTACCAGAAGGGGCGGGGCTATTCTGCTCCATTTACAATCCATTAGTTCGTTTCGAAAAATATTAATACTGGTAAATTTTCAAACCGATCCGTTGAGGTTTACCCGAGTTATCCTGCTGACCAGCCATCCAACCAGCCAGACAGAACGGACATAGCTCAATAGCCTTAAAAAGTCCTGAAACGAATTTGGTCTTAAGATACTTGGGGTCTAACTCGTCTCCTTTAATGCGTTACACTTTTTTTTGGTATCAAATGATATATACCCTCATCCCTATGGGTGATGGTTAGGGTGTTCAAAACCGAAACCGAAAACCCGTAAACTGGTTTTTTTATTTAAAACCGTATGCCGGTTTTTGCAAAAATGCATTTTCGAATAACCGGTTTAAACCGAGTATTTTCCTTCGGGTACTCGGTTTTTTTAAATTGCTTTGTTACAACTCTAAAAGGAGTTATTGCAAAAGTATAAACTTTAAAATTGAATTTGAAAATAATTTAGAAAAAACTTTTTACATTTTGTAAACGAGAATGGTTTTAGAAGCTTTGTAAAATTTTAAAATTCATTTTCAAATTAATTTAGAAAAAATCTTTTTACGTTTATAAACGAGAATGATTTTAGAAGTTTGTAAAATTTCAAATTAATTTAGAAAAAACTTTTTTACGAGCTCATTACCGCAAAATTACGGAAGCATGTTAATTCAATTAACAAGTCGAGCGAAAAACAAAGAAAAATTCAGAGCTATGTTTTCCAGAAACACCATAGAGAACTAAGGCACATTGTCGATATGAAACACCGGCGGAGCTCCTTATCTGCAATGATTGAACAGGTTCTAAGAATTTAACCATGTATCAACCATGCGCTTTAAGGAGAAAATCCATTCAGTTCAAAAGAAATAAAAATTTTGAGATTTAAGCTCATCGCTTCCGCCTTTAGCGCTCGCAATTAAAAGATTATCAAATGATTCAGCGACTCTAATCGACGGCCGAAGGAGTATATGCGTTTATACTGAAAAAACTCAAAAATATGGACTTCGCATATGCTTGGGAGCTGCGAAACAAAATTATAGCAAGATTTAAGGAAAGAAGAATACAAACATTGAATACCCTAATTATGTATCTAGCTCCGGAAAATATTCTACAAATCATCCTGTGTTAAAGTATTCTAAAAAGGCGGAAACGATGGATTATGCGAACGAACTTTTTAACAGACTTTATCCTGCAATTTCCCCAACATTGGCAGAGTCTAGTAACAGTTTCAGATTGTGAGATGGATGAATTCCCGTATGGTAGTTTTTGCAACGATTTAAACGGGACAACATATAATATTCAAAATCCACCAGTGAAAACAAATTGCAATGACACAAGCCTTTATGATGATTTCAACTATTTCGATAGATTTAATAAAAGGGACAAAAAAGATCAACCATCCTTCTAAACGCGCTACTGTCAATAAATCCTACTTCTGTTTCAAGCTTTATAAAACGAAACAGAAGAATAGACTCAAAATGCATACTATTTCTTTAATACTTTTTTATAAAACAAATTTAAAATTTTTCCAAAAATGTGTTCCTTTCCAAAAATAATTCTTTAAAAAATAAAATCAAAGAGATTCCACAAATTTATTAAAAACTAAAAACACAATATAAAACGACGCATTTCTTATTTTTTTGTAAATAAATGTATTTTTTTTTTAAGCAAATTATTTTTTTTATTTTTATTTTTAACTTTTTGAGAAAAAACCGAAAAAACCGGTTAAACCGGGTTTTTAAAAAAGGAGGTATTTGAACACTCTAGTGATGGTATAATAACGGTCGTGACCGATTCAGCCGTTCTTTATTTTATTGTTATGACGTAGTGTTTATCTATTAAAAATCAATCTATCAACATTATAGTTTAAATGTATATACATCATTTATAGTGCTTTTATAATCAATATCAATAATATCCATATAATAAACCTTAAATTCGTCTAAAGTCGATTAGAGATTATTACCGTTGAACACAATTCTACGAACGTTTTAGCTCTCAGTTATTATTTACTACCCTTGTTATAGCGTCTGCAATCGTCTATTGCTACTTTGGAAGCCTTAATCGTTTTAAAAACTTAGTAAATATTTTATAATTGGCATAATCAAGTACCTGATTGCTTTTCAGTAAAACGTCTGTCTATTTATATACATATTTCCCTTAAATGTTGCCAACATCATCGTTTAGGGAAGATAAATAATCATTCACAACAACATTTTGTAAATACAAACGTATAATTTCCAGAACATTTTTGGTAGAAACTTTAATCCGATTCGATTGTATTATTCATTTCCTAACCTGGTTTGAGTTCATTTATTAGAAAGTTTTTGAAGTGTAAGTGTAATATGAGAACACACATAGAAAAACATTCAATATTCAATTGTTTGCGCTTTTGTTGTGCTTCCATATATTTGCCTCCCTTAAAAGTACAAATAAAGTCAAGTTTTGGGGTGTTATACGGTGAACAGCAGGTGCATAATTTTAGGAAAATTTTTATGTACTTATAATGTTGGAAATTTTTTTTGTACAGTAGTGATCAATCATTTAATTAAAAGTCATGGCATATCACAGTACAACATTTTTCAGCTCATTAATTTGGACTCAATACTGAGAACTGCATGTAAAAGTAGCCCCAAAAAGAAGAAGTTCTGCATTATTCGCTTTGTCAAATTTCATGCCATAATAATATAATATCGATTTGAAGTTAGTAAGTATCGTATAGGGGAATTTGTCAAGTTTTAGGCTCATTTGTTTGACATAACTCGAGAACCACTGGTCCGATTTAGCTGAGACAAATTTAAAAAATTAAGAATTACAATTTCTTTAATCTGTTCATATACCATTTCCCTACATAAGCAACAGTTTCACTTTTCCATTCATTACATGATTTTGAACTAGGTTTATTTTTTGGCAGTTACAACAAAACTGTTGTACTCCGTGGCGTATGATTTACGTTGAATATTACTTATGATAACCATTCGCCACCATATACCAATATAACAAAAAAGCCTAAAACGTGACAAAATTCCTTATACGATACTTACTAACTTAAAATCGATATTAAATTATTATAGCAGGTTTCTTAACAAAACGAACTTCTACTTTTTGGTGCTACTTTCACGTGCAGTTCTCAGAATTGCGTCCCAAAATTATGTGTTGTACTGTGCAGGCGGAAAATTTAATCACAATACTGGTAAATTATATGCCTATATATAATATAATATAATAATTATAGTCGAGTATATTATTCAAAACCGGCTTTTTAATAGTGTAAATAGAAATTTTGCATATTTTTCAAAATTTACAAAAATGTAATACCATTTAAAACGGTGTTAAATTAGTTTTCATATTTCAACGTCATATAAATTGGCAGCGACACTCTCTCTCTCTTTGATACCACTCTAAACTTGCAGCATACTTCTAGGTTTTATCTATACAAAATTCTATTCATGATGTGCATTCAATACCACATGTAAACTTCATTTGTTAAATATTCATTCACTGAGGCATAACCCAAACGGATTTGAGAACAAAATATCGTGGCATACTTTTAGGTTTCGTCTAGGCCAAAATGTAAATGCAGTGTGTTTTTGTTTGAAAGTGAAAACATTTACATTTGAAATGCAAATGTGAACTCAGAAAAGTGTTACTTCAATAATTAAAAAGGCAAATGTAAGCAGAGACTAGACCAACATAGTGTGAATACAAAAGTGAAAGGTGAACTTTATATTGTGGCATAGAACTAAGCGACACAAAATGTTTTGTTTTTTATGTGACACAAAGTTTTCTATACACATGTCGCTGCTGTTGTTGTGTGCATGTGTTAGGAATATGTCAAAAATATTACAAAGCACAATTTTTAACCTAGAAACACATATGATGTCAAAGGGAGTGACACATACTAGTAGATGCATTTTGACATTATTGGAATTTATGTCGCTCACAATGGCAGGTAGGCACTTTTTTTCTCTTGATCACATGTAAAATTTTCACATTAAAATGCAGTGGTTTTGCTGTTGAGCAAAAGCGCACTTTGCCGTATAATAGTTTTATGTGGGGCATGTATTTAGAAGTTGCGGAGTTAAATATATGCTGCGATAGAAAATGACTGTACGCAACTACAAGAGAGTCATGTACGGCGTACACATTTAATGTGCACATCAACACTTCAATAAGAAAACACCACCTGCAGTGATGAAGGTTTCGATTTTACCTACAGCCAGATGGGTAAAAATTTTGTTTGATATAACTATTTCCTATAGAGATTCCTGAATCCTTCTAAATTTTGGAGTAATTAATCTATACAACTACTGACGAACGTCATATCTTTAGTTTGCATTAAGGCTGCCTATATGTCAATCAAAAATCCGTCACACCACATACCATACATGACGATAATGTCTCCCATAGGAGACACAAATAAGATATACAAGGTAAGGCAACAAAAATGGTGGCATAAGTGAATAACATCTATAGGTATTGCACTTTGAGAAAGAATATTAAAACGCTTTTAAGAGCAGCATATATTAAGTAGTCCGTCATTTATAAAACAAGTAATTCAAAGAATTTGTGGCAAGCAATAAATGTTTATGTTTACCCAAATTTAATCGCAAATCAATAAGGCCTTGAATATACCAGGTAAGCAGGTAACATGTATAACATATGCAAGGCAGACGCAGAATGTTTGTGTCATTAACTCAAACTTTATTTAAACACATTAAAAAATACTCACTGCATTGTAGTCTTGTAGTCTTGTTTAAGTAATGTCTTTGGTAGGCCATAGAAAATAACTTCAGACATACAACACAACATATGTGAACATAGTAGCAACATCATTAGTCTGTTCACTCAAGAAGAGCAATCAGACTTCTTATATGTTAGGTGTATAATCCCCTAGAAATTCATCAATCATTCTCTAATTGTTTTTCTCCGTATATGGTTACATTACGAACCGGTGCTGCCGTTGCTAGGGAGCCAATAAGCGGAATACACCTGTGATCCCAGGACATATTACACCTGTCTAAAATACTTATGTGTAAAGTATTGTAACTTCTTCCCATAAGGCTGCACATAATGGTTTTGGGTTAAGTACATCATTAAGTAGAAGGTCAAGATAGTTTTCTCTCAAATTGACTACAATATTAAGGTTTTTTTTTAAGGTCTTAGAAAATTTGCTGATATATCACATTATGTATTTATATACATTATGTGGGGTCCATATACATGTAAATAGCTTGTTGTCAGCAATTTTTAAGCATACTCTAAGGCATGCCTTAGTGTATTGTCATACTAAGTACAGCATATTTTGTGGATTCTTAAAGTAGTGAAAAATGGTGTATACATGTAGGCACACAAAAAAAAAATCAACATTTTTGGGATAATATTAAATAAACGATTCCTATTACCCAAAATGTTGTGGTTTTTATTTATATTGGGTCATTTCTTATGTATTTTCTTAAAAAATGTTATTCTTTCTTGTATTAGATGCATTATGGACCGGTAATACTAATGTTGACTCCGTCCAATTGGCGGCTGTTCTTGACAAAGTTTGCATAACCACCGTACATGCAATGCGATGGGTATGGCAGGTATACACACGACGAAAGAACTATGACTTCCTTTTCAGCTACCGTGGAGCATGACACGAATTTAGATCTTGATTCATAGTCGCCACATTTGTTCGGACTCTTTCAGTCAGCCCAACTCGATCAAAGTCTTGTTCTTGTTACAATTCGCGATTGAATGCATCATGTATTGAACGATTTTGCGCTGGTATTCCCAATTTCGACAGTAGACTGCCACACATTAGCACGCACATGTCTTTGATCAGAAGATAATTTCAAGATCGAAATTGGATGTTGTCATGCGAACTCTGTACAAATGTCGTCAGCCATTTCGTCCAACTTGTCCACCATCCCGAAGCTTGAGAACAATTCCATCTTCATTTATAGTGGGAGCATTGAATTGTCTTACATGGCATCCAAAGGGTCTCTTGTCTTCTCTGATAATAATTTTGTGGACGTCATAATGCATTATATTCAATGTGGTTTCGAACAATCGGACCAATGCATTATGCTTATGCAGAAGATTTTAAAATTGTTCTACCATTTTGCATTTAATATTTTAACATAATAAATTTCACAATATTCCGAAATTTTTCAAGCATCATAACGAATTTTTCATCTTTACGTCGTCTAAAATCATCAAATCAAGCGATACAATGAAAAATTTCTTTAAAAAAAAGCACAAAATTCCGATTTTTTCCGGATTTTTCCGAGGTTTCCACCAAGAATTTTCTAATTTTCCATTCGAAAAGTCATTTCGGAATAATTATCCGAATTTTTCACAATTATATCATTTAAAATTATCAAAACTTACAATAAAATGTAAAATTTCGTCGAACAAAAATTTACATTTTTGGAATTTTTCCAGAATTTTTCAACAAAAATTTTTTATTTTTCCAACCGAAAAGCCACAACGAAACAATTACACACAAAATGTAATACGAATATTCAATTTGCGGTGCAAAATGTTTCCGAAAAATTCCAAATGTTTTCCAAAATGAGTTTCGTAAAAAAAAATTTAAATTTTTCGAATTTTCCGGAATTTTCCTCGTTTTTCAACAAAAATTTTCCATTTTTCTATTCGAAAAGCCATTCTGTAACAATTGCACACAAAATTCCATACAAAAAGGCAATTTTCCGATTTTCCGACTTTTCCGGAAAATTTTCCCAACATTTTCTTTTACATAAACCTTCTCCTGGCAATAACGAACAACTGAAAAAAAGTTTGAGCAAAATCGGCCCTGCCGTTCTCAATTGATGAATTACTATACATTTTTGCCACCATTTTTATATATATAGATTCTCTTGGGTTTTCTTAGAGGGTCACCCAGGTGGGTATTGGTAAACCACGTAATAAATTTGATAAAAATTAAAAAAAAACTTATAATAAAATTAAAATCTTACTATATTTTTATCAAATTCAAAAGAACTTACAAATTTGTTCAGAGAGTCAAAATTTCCCCTAGATTGAAAAAAAAATTAAATTTTGTTCAAAATTTTGTTCAATACCAACTACAATTTTGCATAACAATATAAATTCTTTCCATTTCAGGATATATGGGAGCTGGGCTTGTCCTTCGAGATAATTTCATATAATTGAACACAGCTGTCAGTAATTCATCAGAGACTGGTCAAACTAAATACGGTTCAATACCAACAACAATTTTTTCATTTCACAATATATGTGAGGTGGGCGTGTCCTTGGTCGGATTTTTACAAAACTTATTTTCATCATGTAATGCAACTTATATTTGGCCACCATTTGTAGGAAAACACAACACTGTGCGCAGTAGCTACCGCAATCCAAAAAATGAAAATCCTTTTCGTTACTACTTATATTTTTTAATTCTGAGAATCATACAAAGTCATCAACATTTTTTCCAAATAAAACAAACAAATTTGTAAATTCATTTAGCACGATTATCCATATTAATTAATCAATCAATATTCTTGTCGAAATAAGATTTCTTCATTTCAATGGGAAGTCTCTACGTCAGTTCTTAACTTACGTTTACAATTCCCGATGCTCAAAATGTTGTTGTTCAGTCATGTTTGGATGAAGTTTTTGCTCAAGCGCTACTCTGTGTAGTGATTACCAAACATGACATTATCTGTTGCTATGCCAAACAACATAATCTTCCGCAGCGTTTTCGTTCAATATGACAATCAACATATTTACATTATGTTAAATATTACAAAATGACACCTGTTCCTCGCAACCCCAACAAACTGTCTTTAATCACTGTTTTTAAGCATCATCTTTTTCATTTCCCCTAACAATTTGTCTTCATAATCTGCACATTTAACATGGAAACCCCTTTTTAAATCCGTTACATTTCCCCGATGTCTTTATTAATACACTATAACCGTGATAACGCCTTTCATAAAAGTGCACACACTCACACACATACCGAGCCAAAAACATCCTGCCTGCTGTTCAATTCATGAACTCAATATTTCTTGACAGGTCACACTTTAAGGTAGTCATGTTGGCTTTATAACTGAACAACAAGCCGAAAACTTTACTAAATCATTTATAATGACATGTGAGGCTTACACCAGAATTTTGTTATCTCAATTAATAATTAATGACTTATCAGCTTTTGTGGAGAACGTGAGACGGAAGGATGAGCAGGGAGCCACAGCAACATCAACATTCACCATGTGAGAGTGTCAGACGGAAGGATGGGGCAACGCAACGGCAGCAGCAACGTCAACGTTCACTATGTGAAAGAGCTAGTGATAATATAAATCCGTTGCCATCAATTTTAACCCATAACTCTCGGCACTAGTATATAGTATCACCAAGTCAAATGTCAATAAAAGTCGATGTCGACGTCAAAATGTTGTCGAAGGCGTACGCCAGAAGGGTGGCAGGGAGGCAATAAAGGCATCGCTGCAATAACAACTTCAATGGGCATAGTAAAATTTATTGAAACATTCTTCTTTGTTTTGGAGGCTATTTCCTTTTTTTTTGTTGTTGCCGTTGTTTGTGTCCTTTCCTTTGTTGTGTTGCTGCATGCGTTGAGGTCAAAATTCACATAGTACTACAAAAGTGCGAAAGCTGGGTAACCAAGGCAAGGGCTACAGACCGTATGTGTGTATGAGAGAGAGAGAGAGAGAGAGAGTGAGGAGAGGAAGGGAAAAAAGTCATCTATATTCGAAACATTTATCAACAATTGATCGAATGCTATACACATAAACTGGCTGGCATACTCCTGCGGAGATATATTTACACATACATGTAACGAAGCATAAGCAAACAAATTCTCATACGGTTGACTGATTAATATCTCACTAAGGGCATAAATACATACACATACACGCACACTCGTACATATAGGCCAGCATACACGTACACATTAAAGGGAAAGAGAAAAATGAAAAAAGGTTCCAACCACTAAAAATTGTGTACTATAAATTCTGCAGATATTCCTGGGCCCTACGTTCCCTTTCCCCCCTTGATGGCAACCGTTGTTTGCTGTTACTTCCGATTCTGTTGTTACTTTTTGTTGTTTGAAGGATTTAAGACCACTGGTTTCACACAACCACCACCCGTTTAACCCCTTTTTCTATACCCCACTCCTGCTTTGGAGGTTTTTTTTTCTTTTTGCCTATAATGGTGCTTATTGAACATCACAACTCCATTGCGTTCAACCGCAAAGAACCCGACCATGCGTGTAGTTGTGTTGTGGGTAATTTTCATGGTAGGGAAACGTTTATTTATTTTGACACTTAAACACGTTTATATGTATTGCTGCTAGTGGGATTGTGAGCGATTGTGTGTGTGTGGTCGCGCTGTGTGTTGTTTACACGAAAACACATAGATACAACAACAGATGTAGCAAATAAAGGACACACTTGGGTTAACAGTGGCGCAACGATAGTTTCAAGTGTAAAAATGTGTTGTCGAGTAATTGTTATTTTGATTTTACTTTAAGCGCTACATTGTTTGAAGTATTTTTATTGGGTGGGTGGATATGTGTGTGTTTCGTGTGTAAGAGGGTTGTAGGGAAACTATAAAAAAAGTCACATTCGAAAAACTATTGCAGGTGACAGAATTAAAATAGTTATACGAAAATACTTGGCGATTTTAAATTTAAAAAATTTTCCGATTTAAATTTATAAAAAAAAAACAGTAAGAACTGTTAGAATCTCACTATAAATAAAAATCATTAACATCAGCCATTTTCGAAATTGTCTTGAAAATTTTAAATGTTTTTTTTTCCTAAGATTTGGACATGACCTATTGTAGTGTTATAAACTCAGTAATGAAAATTTTGGAAATGGAGTTTAAAAACTTTCAGTAGGATTAAATTAGGCTTTTAAACTTATCCAAAAGGAGTTTAAAAGTAGTTCTTTTGCCTAATAGCAACGTACCACCATTCCAATAGATCACAAAACTAAATTGAATAATAACTGGAAGATCATAAAACTAAAACATAAATATGTTGTATAGTTTGCTGGTGCATTTCTTCCGTCACAGTCCAAAATAAATGGATTCTTATCTTCAAAATTAGACTTCCATAGAATAAATTAATCTAAAATAAAAATGGGACTTTCTATTGATTAGGTATTTTAAATTAGGAGCAAAATGTATAAAAAACTAGTAATGTAATTATCTACTGATACGCTTCAAAAAACTGGTGATAAAGCTGGTTATTTGCACTACAGCTACGTTTTATTAAACTTTAAACCGCAAAAAAGGGGAGTATGTGCGATGGGTGGACGTTACTTTTAACCTCACACATCCATTACACAGTGGCCTAACTCTGTTCGGCCAGATTGGCAACTTTGTCTAAGGACAAAGGCGCTATATTCAAAACTGTAGGAACTGTAGGCTAAAGCTGACGTCACCTTTTTTCGAGGACCCAAGGGTTTTCAAAATGTTTACAGGGTCAAAAAATAAAACTGGTAGCCAATCTAGTCGAATGGAGCTAGGGTTTTGCTCAGCCCCGATAGTACTTCCGAACCTATTTAGTCATGTTCGGAAGTTTTTCAAAACGTTTGATTTTGAGTCATAGTGTTATAAGCTTTTTTTCAACACGGGGAGACAGATAGATGGAAACCCCCAAAAATAGGGAGTTTTTATGAGAGGTGGCTGTAATGATAATATTATGATGATATTAGAACTTAACCTCCGTAGACGGAGAGACACGGACATCCCAAAAAGATGGGGAGTGTATGGGAGACAGGATTAGTATTTATCCGATATTGTTCATTTCAGAACTTAACCTCTGCTTAAAGAATGGAAGCATACATACCAGATTTTATTTCGATATTTTTTAAACTGCGGCTATAATCGCGGGGACATTTAGACGGACACCCCAAAAAGTGGAGTTTGTATGGGACATGTTAAAAGTTTTTGTCCGATCTTGCACAACTTAGATCATAGAATCTCCACGTGGATGATAGAATCTTTCATACAACTTTTCAGCTCGATAGCTTTTAACTTTGGATGTAATCGAAGGGACAGACCCCCAAAAGGGGGCAATTTGTATGGTAGGTGGGAGTAGTTTTTGACCGATCTAACTCATCTTAGAACTCAACCTCCACTTAGAGGACAGAAGTTTGTGTTCGAAATTTCAGCTCGATAGCTTTTAAACTGTGTCTGTAATCGCAGGGACAGAACTCCAAAAAGGGTAAATTTGTATGGGAGGTGAGATCGGGCTCATTTTAGAACTTAACCTCCGCGTGGAGCATAGAAGCTTGTGTTCCAAATTTCAGCTCGATATGTCTCACAGGACAGTTGTAATCGCGGGGATTTTGAAGATATTGTAGATATTAATAGGTACCATAAATTAAATTTTTTGGTACAATAAATAGTACTGTTTGGTACAATAAGTTGTATTTTTTGGTATTACAAATTGTACCTTTTAGTATCTTAAATTTTACTTCACCTTTAGAGCGCACTTTCATCTACTATTTTCCAATGAACGCACTGGACGAGCACATATATAAATTATGTTGTTCAATAAGGGCACGGATTGAAGTACACGATTTTAAATTGATGCGGAAAATGTGTAAGTGGCCACATATGTCTATTGAATATATTTCGTTCGCACAAAGAAAAAACGTCACTTACTTAAAAAACTTAATATCCCTTTACACACCATGAATGAGGTATGGGATAGCTTCTCGCGTTGTTGTGAATTAACACGCTTTCTATTTTTAGATTCACAACTAACGGCACCTACTATTTTATCGACGAATGCAAACGTCACTGTTTGAGAAGCTCTTACTAGACACGCCGACACTAATACTGCGAAGTTGCTGTCGACAACATTCGAACATTCAATGAAAGAAATATTTATTTCTTTTTTTTTTTAGATGACTGGAGCCAGGTGTTGAACCTGTGATCTCCCGCATGGTAGTCGCATGTTCTAAACACTATGCCACGGCCCGTCCCGAACAAAAAAAACGTTACTCAGAAACGAAATATCAGTTAACTTTAATTCGTTCAAGTTTTAAGTTGGGCAAACGAAGTTTGGCTGCCCCAAATATAATTTGATGCAAACGAGCACGTAGTTTGGTAAAAATGTATTATTTGTCTGCCCTTAAAAAACTGTAGTCCCTGTAATCATACATTAATTTTAGTTAAAACCGAAAAAACCTTGTATTAAAAGTTTTTTTAGGTTGTCTCTAACGAACAATATTCACAACAACTTAAACGATACTCACTAATTAACTCCGTTCATCTCAAATACAGAAAAGAATACCGCCACTGTCCAATTTTTTATAAACTTTTTTGTTATTTATCCTACTTTTACAAACCCTTTCATGCACGTGGAAAAATTCACATAGAAAGATAAATATTTACACAAAAAAAATGAAAACACCGGAAAGTGTTTGGCAGTTTTTAGTTTTCTCATTTAAAAATAGCTACAACAAGAACAACAACAACAACTTATCTTAACAAAATATCACCCTTTGTTACTTCATCGCATATACCTGGTTTAGATGTATAAAAACACCCACACATTCGTGCATACATTCGTAAGATATTTTTGAAGTTGTTGGGGTTCCGTATCCTAGATAACTACGCCAGCGGCGTTGAACTACAAATGATGACATTTTCTTAATATGGGTTTAAGTTGGGATGTTCTAATATCAGTTTTAAAGCCCACACAAGTGTCAACTGTCATGCGTTGCTTATTTGGTTCTTTATCAAATGACAACATCTACCACCCCTCATTACAGTGCCCTCACTAGTCACAACACTATGCTAATGCCATGTAAAATCGCTAGAATTACAAAATATTTCAACTAATTTTGAATATGAAATCAGGCAATGAATTTCATAGAGCTTATGAAAAATGAGAAAACTGTTGCCTTATAATGTGTAACGAATTAAAATACAATAAATTTTGTGAACAAACCATGTAGGGAGGATGGTAGTTTAGCAGCGGCAGAAATAAACATACATACATGGTCTTAAATATTTACATACAAGTACGAAGGATCCCTAGCACAAGCATATGTGCCCACATATCTCAATTTTGTTTTGGATGAGGGTCAGGTTTCGGTGCGTTTCTCTCTCAGCATGCAAAGTAAATATTAATAGCCAACAATTAGTTGGCAAGGAGAGAATGCTACTTTTTTCAATTTTGAGGGGAAAGCCGATTCGTGTGACACATTTTTGCCTATTTATGATGGGAAAAATGTATTCATAAAGAATTTTAAATTAGCTATGCTTGCCAGAGCCTATAAACAAAAAATCACGTTTTCGTATAGTTCGTACGTCCAGCTGCTACCGTGAACGAGGAGTGAATAGAAGAGAGCATCCTTCTCCATCATATTTTTGAAAATGTTCGTTGTAATTTGTGCAGGACATTAGTAAGTGGATTACAAATTTTTGTGTGGGGGCCACACTTGATGTACAATCAATTGATGTGCATATTTGATTAGATAAAATCGTGAATTCTAATGGATGACTTGGAATTCGTTATATCGTTAGCTGCCATATTTTCAAATTGCTATTCCGAGTTGTTGACATAACTGTGATGGACACACATGTTGCCAGTATGCTAATGCGAAGCAAAGATAAGCTCAACAGATATGAAATGTCATTGAGGAGGTCATCGTGTGGTTGGGTATTACATGAGTTTCTTTTTTTTTCTTTCTGTATAAAATATATATATGTAACATTGACAGAAACATAGAAATATGCGCTATAATTGGAATTGGAATGATACGCTGTATTAATGGAAATGTTGACATTGATTTTTGATTAAAACATTTCTATGCTATTCGAATATTTGAACAGCACAAGGACAGAGCTACTGGTAAATTTATGTCAAACATGAGTGATGAGACAAAAAAATATGACGAGTTAAAAAGCATTTTCATGTTTTGTGGAATGTTGAATAAAAAAGGAATTTTGGGGAAAATAAATTTAAAATGTTGTTTACTATAAAAGAATTCAAAATTTCAGTAAGCTGAGAATATAATCAAGATTTTGTTTAAGATTTTGTAATAGCGAAAAATTCACACAAATTGATGTATATGGCTAGTTCTTGCCAAGACCGCAGCATGATGGGTAGAACACGCGACAATCATGCGGGTGACCTGAGCTCGAGCCTTGATTTTTACCATGTGATGCAAAGGGAAAGTACATTTTTTCTAATGAATTAACCCCACTATCATCATTTATACTTCCATCTCATAAAATCACGAAGTTGACAACAAAAGTCCTTCCGTTATTTGTCTGAGTGCATCCTACGCCATAACAGTCTACCAAACATATCATTAAGCACCTTATTTTATTTTCTCACTATTTTTGCAATGACTTGGAAGTAAAATTCTTTGTGTCATTGTAACTTTGCGAACACATCAACTATGTGTTGGAGTAAAGAACTGAAAACAAGTAAATGTAATTGGCGCCAACTTTATTTTGGCATCAGCAACATTTGCATTGTGATTGCATAAAAAATTTGCCATGTTGTGATAACTATTATCGTTAACATTGTAAGTAAATTTCTTAACTAAAACTGACATAAATGAGAAATGAAAAGTATTGGAGGATCAGAATTGCAGAAAACATTTACAAATAAAAATCGCTGACAGTATAAAGATACATATAATTTTAAGCAAAAGTAAGTCACGACCTTGCCCTCCCTTAGGCTTATTGTTTTATTACACTATGACACAAATTCAAACTTTTTAAAAAACACCCGAACGTGACTATAT